>JAREIS010002655.1:0-11406 GCA_030060385.1 Muscicapa striata striata | reverse complement strand
GGAGGTTGTTGTCCTGCATGGAGGGACACAAGTGACCAGGCCAGCAGGCATGCTTGTCTGGTTGCAGAACCCATGGAGGAAAAAGGGATGTTGTGTGCCCAGACTTTGCCAGGCCTGTGACATGGTCTGCTGTGCTCTCCTCAGAGCCAGATTGGAGAGAGCTGGGCTGCAGGAGTGGAACATGGGGTGGGTGGGAATTTGGCTGAACAATCAGGTCAAATGTATCCATGGCACAGAGTCCTCTTGGCAGCCACTCCTGGTGACATCCCTCAGTGACCAGCCCTTGACCACCAGTGTGGACATTTCTGTTGATTTCTACAGTGGATGAAATGCACTTTCAATTCCTTTGTGGATGCTGCAAATTCAGGAGTCTGTGACTAACTCACTAGTTAATGGTGACTGGAAAATGTAATTGGGCAAGATGACTGAGTTGGGTAAATTCGTCTTGCCCAAATCAGGTGCCAAGCAATCCACAAGGATGAAAAGGCAGAAAAGACTTGTGCATCAGAAGAAAGGCAGTTCAAAAGGGAAAAATACAACAAAAAATAAAAACTCAAACCCAACAAAAAAAAAAAAAAAAAACAAAAACAAAGCAGAAAACCCACCCACAATAACACAAAATCCCTACAAACAAACCAAACACAATAAGCAAAGGCCACAAACAGAAGTAAAAAGCAAATCCACCGGAAATCTCTAGTGGTGGAAAATGTTTAACCACCTTGTGGCAGGTGAGGATTCTTTATGCTGTTCTGAAAGAAAAATGTCTTAAATCAAAAAATCAATCCCGCCTCACTTACTTTTTCTCAGTTTATTTTCTGCTCTGGTGTGACATGGAATGGAACATCCCTTGGAGTCAGTCCAGCCCAGCTGTCCCATCTCTGTTCCCTCAGGACACTTGCCACCCAAGCCCATAGGCTGAGGGGTTGTAAGACACACCTCATGTGGGGCAATCACTGTGACAAGGACAGTAGGACAGAACAGCACAGCCTTGGAGAAATGGATAAAGGATGTAACTCTGGCAAATAAAAAAAAAAAAAAAAAAAAAAAAAAAAAAAAAAAAAAAAAAAAAAAAAAAAAAAAAAAAAAAAAAAAAAAAAAAAAAAAAAAAAAAAAAAAAAAAAAAAAAAAAGTGGTCAGTGGGAGGGTCAGTGGAGGGGCCAGTTGGTGTGGTTACTGGGGCTGGTCAGTGGCCTGTGGTCAGTGGGTGTGGTCAGTGGGTGCAATCAGTGGATGTGGTCATTGAATGTGGTCAGTGAATGTGGTCAATCAGTGTGGTCAATGAGGGTAGTGGTGGGTTGGTGTAGCCAGTGGGTGTGGTCAGTGGGTGTGGTCAGTGGGTGTGGTCAGTTGGGGTACGGGCAGTTGGGTGGTCAGTCAGTTTGCTCTGCTGAGTGTCCAATGAGGACAGTGACTGTGTCACTGTGGCCTCTGTGGTTCCACGAGGATCCAGAGTCACCAATGGACCTTGGTTCCATTGAGCCCCACAGTGTAACAATGGGACCTTGCTTCCCTGGGGCCCTGCACTGTCACAGTCATCACAGAATCAACAAGGTTGGAAAGGACCTTGAAATCATCGAGTCCAGCTTGAGACCCAACACTGCCTTGTCACCCAGACCATGGCACTCAGTGCCTCATCCAGTCTTTCCTTAAACACTTCCAGGGATGGTGACTTCACCATCTCCCTGGGCAGCCCATTCCAATGCCCAATCACCCCTTCTATGAATAACTGCTTCCCAATATCCAACCTAAACATCCTCTGGTGCAGTTTAAGGCTGTGTCTTCTTGTCACTGTTCCCTGGGAAAAGAGCCCGACTCCCACCTGGCTGCACCCTCCTGTCAGGGACTTGTAGAGTGTAATGAGGTCTCCCCTGAGCCTCCTCCAGGATAAACATCCCCAGCTCCCTCAGCTGCTCCTCACAGCACTTGTGTTCCAGACCCCTCACCAGCCTTGTTGCCCTTCTCTGGACACGCTCCAGCCCCTCCATGTCCTCCAGCAGATCCACACTCACACCCAGCTTGGTGTCATCTGCAAATCTGCTGATGAGGGCTCAGCCTCCTCCTCTAGATCATCAGTAATGATGCTAAATAGGACTGGGCCAAACACTGATCCCCTCGGGACACCACTGGTGACTGGACACACACTGGATGCAGCACCATCCCCACCAGCCTCTAGGCCCAGCATCCAGCCAGTTCTTAACCCAGCAAAGACTAAACTGTCCAAGCAGTGGGATGCAGCTTTTCCAGGGAATGCTGTGTCTCACGGTGTCAAAGGCTTTGCTGAAGTCCAGGCACAAAACATCCACAGCCTTTCCCACATGCACCAGGCAGGTCACCTGGTCATACAAGGAGATCAGGCATGACCTGCCCCACCTAAATCCACACTGGCTGGCTCTAAACCTTAACCCATCCTGTAGGTGCCCTGTGATGGCACTCAGGGTGATCTGTTCCATCACCTTGCCGGGCACTCAGGTCAGGCTGACTGGCCTGGAGTTCCCCAGATCCTCCTTCCAACCCTTCCTGGAGTTGGGCTCACATTGGCACCTCCAGTCCTCTGGGACCTCCCTGGGGAGCCAGGACTGATGAGAAATGATGGAGAGTGCTTCAGGAGCTCATCCAGCAGCTCCCTCATCCCCCTATGATGGATCTCCTCTGGTCCCAGAGATACCTGTGAGCATCTGAGTGGCTCAGCAGGTCTCCAGCTGCTTCCTCCTGGATTACAGGAGGTCTGTTCTGCTCCCTGTCCACACCTACCAGCTCAGGAGAATACTTGTCGTGAGGAAAACTTTTCTTAATGCTGAAAATTGAGACAAACAAGGTGTTAAGTACTTCAGCCTTTCCCTCTTTTTTAGTTACTATATTCCCCACTCTGTCCAATAAAGAGTAGACATTCCCCTTATTCCTCATTTTGCTATTAGGATTTTTTTGGTTGTTTGTTCGTTTTTTTTCTTGTAAAAATAAAAAAATTCAAAGAAGTGGTCTGGTTAAGTTATAGTGGAGCTTTCACCTCTCTAATTTTCTTTCTGCATGACTTAGCAACATCCTTAAACACTTCCTGACTTCCCTGATCTTTTTTCCCTGAGTTTCCACAAAATTTCCTTGCCCAGCTGGGCGAGTAATTTTTTTCACTGGCTCATCATTTTGCAGAATGGCACAGGCTGCTCCTTCCCCCCTAAGATTACTTTCTTGAGGCGTTTCCATCCTTCCTGGACACCTCTGGTTTTAAGGGCTTTTTCCCATGAAAAATCAGTACCTGAATTTGTATTTTCCAAATCTGTATCCTAAACAGGCCAAGGTCTGCCCTCCATAATTGTAGTGTAGAAATTCAGTTAATGCCCCTCCTTCTTTCACAGAATATTGAAAACTCAGTTATTTAAAGGCCACTGTACCCCAGGCAGCCTCTGACCACCACATCTCCCACCAACCCTTCTCTGTTTGTGAACAGCAGGAGACAGAGCTTTCCTTGGGAATGGGAGTGGTGCCAAAAATTTGGTAACAGAAAAAAACTCCTGAACACCATTGTAGCCTTAAAAAGCAGCATTCTTTATTTGGCTGCATGCACAGGGGGACAGCTCCTCCCAAAGCCATGCATGCTGAGTAAAGAAAAGTTTCTGTTTATATTCTGTATTTTGCATACATTTTCATTGATTGTCCCACCTAAACATGCATATGAAAATCATTTCCCCAAAATCATTAACGTATTTCCCCTCACCTTCACCCATGCATTCTTCTGTCCTGGGGGTCTCTCTGGTGCTCCCTGGTGGTCATGGACCCCAATGTTCCAGTGGGCCTGGCTGAGCTGGCAGGACACTGAGGCTGGTGAATTCCTATTCCCCTTCTTACACAACGGGCATTTTGTGGTTTCCAGAGGCCAGAGGATTTGGAGAACAAGCATTGTGTTAGCTCACCTGGGGTGGGTAATTTATCATCTGGTAACATGAGGTCACAGAGTGGGCAATGACATCACAGAGTGGGTTATGTGAGGTCATTGAGCATTTAAAACATCATAGGCTCTCTCTGTATGACATCACAGAGCTGGCTGTGACATCATGGGGGCTGTGTGAAATGACAGGGGCTGTGTGAGGTCACTGGGTTGGTCACTCTGCCCCAACCCTCCCTCACAGTTTTCACAGAGAAGCCCAATGTTGTTCATGCCCAGCAGGGTCCCCTGTCCCTCTGTATCCCCCTGGTCCAGCTGGAGCCACAGCCTCTTTCAAGGATGTTCCACAAATAAACCCCCAGAGCCTGACACACGGAAAAGGGGCCAGGGCTGTGTGACCAGGACATCAAGGATGTGGATTATCCAGGTCACTGTGGCCTGGTTTGGGTTCCCCAGGGCAGGAAAGATGTCTGGCAGCTGGAGCAGGGTGAGGGAAGGGCCTCCAAGGTGGGGCTGGAGCCCTTTGGCTGTGAGGAGAGGCTGAGGGAGCTGGGCTTGTCCAGCCTGGAGCAGGGAAGGCTGAGGGGCTCCTCATCCCAGCCTGGACTAGAGGAGACAAAATGAGTCAGGCTGGTTGCAGCATTTTCTCAACAACAAAATCACACGATTCCCCCCTTCTCCATCCATCACTGACAATTTTGCAAATCGGGCATTTTTCAAGCTGCTTTAAGCGCATTCCAGTCAGAGAATCCTTGTAAAACACCTTAATTGCATTTACAGGGGTAACAGAATAATCTTCGTCAAGAATTGTTTCTGTATACAAATCCCTTGTGACTGGTGGATATGTCAGATGCTGCTGGGACATCTCCCATTGCTGAGGGAGGAGTTTTGCATGTTATTCTAATTGCATCATGTTTACATTTTTGTTATTTTTATGTTTGCAATGAAGAGACATTTTCTGTGCCTCTGAGTCTCAGCAGTTCCTGACCCCCAAAGGACACAAACTTGATGAACTGTGGTTCCCACTGCAGTGGTGGCACTTGCACCTCCCTCCATCCCCACAGCAGAGCTCCCTTGTCCCAGAAAGTCCCTGGCAATGCAGGGATGAAGGAAACAGGACAGGCTGTGGGGATCAGGGGCAGGACACAGCCAGGGATTTGGGGTGGTTGTGAGCCCAGGGCAGGAGCTGGCCCTTGGCCCATGTGAAGCTCATCCAATTGTCCTGGGCCCATGGCTCCAGCCTGTGCAGATCCCTCTGCAGAGCTTCCTGCCCTGCAGCACAGCCACACTCCCAGCCAGCTTGGGCTCACCTGGACACTGACTGAGGGTGCCCTCCATGGCCTCATCCAGATCAGCAATAAAGAGATTTAACTGCCCTGGCCCCAGTCCTGTGCTCTGGGGAGACTCCTGGATGTGGCTCCATTGCCCATCACTCCTTGGGCTGGACTTCTGTTTTTTATGGAGCTGTGCCTGCCTTTGATTTGTTTGCTGACAATGAATGAACATCCCTCTGTGTCTCAGGCAGCTCCTTCTCCAAGAAAAGCAGGTGGGAGTTGGTGCCAAGGAGCTGAAAGCTGCAGAGGCAGAGGCTGGGGTGGAAGAAGCTCAGATTTGCAGAAGGCTGCTCTGAGTCCTGGGGGTTGGATGAGGGAAATGGTGGGGTGGGGGTAGGGACAGAGTCTGATTGACTGTCACACATAAAGGGCTTTTATTTTCATATCTGTTCAGACTGCATGAGGAGGTGCTCAGGATCAATATCAACTGCAGATTGTTGGTATCAATCTATAAATAGGAAAACAAAACTAAACAGGATTAATAAAACCCCTGTATTTTTTTGGTTTTTTTAATATAGTGTATTCTCTCTGAATACACTTGTGAAATCTGTATAAGTAACTATAGAAGAATTATAGACTTAAAATGAAATTATTCCCAGGGGTTTTTCTTGTTCGGGTGTTTGGAAATTTTAATGACCCTTTGTCACTGAATTCCTGAACTGTAGAGCTGAAGACTGAACAAGCCTCTGGAGAACTAAAATTCATCAGGGAACCTCCATGCTGCTGAGGATCCATCCTCAGCAGAACAGGAATGAATGGATTCCAGGAGTTTCCAGGCTGCTCAAGAGCTGTGAGCTCACTGATGCAGAAAGGAAACTCTCTTACCAGTTAAAGTTAGAAAGTGGTATGTTTATTACAATGGCAGGCACACCCGAGAGAAATCTCTCACAAGGATGTGCAAAGTACACAGGGCTCTTGTCTTCTTTTATCCACAAAAGTCTTACATATTCATATCATTACCCAGTACACCTGTACATATGCATTACCGAATCCCCCCTAGCCCCGCTTCGTATCACAATTAGCTGAAATTCGTTTTATTCTTGCACAGTTCCTTCCTTCAAACGGGTCATTGGGTGTTTGAAATGGGTCAGTGGTCTCCTAATGATGAAGTCAGGGAGTCTTCCTCACCTTCAACTTTTCACCTTTGTCTTGTTGGCAGGCTCTCTGGCCCTTTGGCCACAGTTCAAGGTCCCAACCTGGTTCTGGCTGGTTTTGGGGTCCAGGTGCAGTTATGGTTTCTTCACTATAACAATATCCCAACTGTCTGTCTTGACACAACAAAGTCAAGCAAGTGATTTATTGTCTTAGCTCTACTGGCTCAGCCACTTTCTACACTGCTTCTACTCTAATCATTATATGTATAGCTTCTATCCCTCAGCTAAGCTCTTAACCCTTTGAGTTTTGCTTCCCTACTCTTTCCCATGCCTTCAAAACAATAGTAGAAAAGAGTACTTTAACTAGCACGCTCCCTGCCCCGAGTCCTATTGCCTCTTGTAAAGGTGCTTGTGTGTTTTCTTTTGTTTTCTGGTCCAGGATGCTATCGGACTATTTGGGGAAAAATCCTCATCTTTACTATTTTCACTATCACTGTAAAGCAATGGTGGATATAATTTAGGGGTAAGTGAGGGAAGAGATGGCTCAGCTTGTTTCTTCCTTGAGGGAGCTGGAGTAGTGACAGGAGATAATGATACCTTTGAATCTTCCCTTTCCTTTGACTTTTCAGGGGGTGGTCTGTACAGGTCAATTAGTTCCTGTTCTTGTGCCTCTATTTGATAAACCTTATCAGAATGGGTACAGCATTGGTTTATTGAGCACAGACTGCAGCATTGCTTAGGATTCCCTCTATTAGCCTTTCTGTCCTTTTCAAGGGCCAATACCAAGGGATCAGAGCGGGGTCTGATGCTGCAATCTCTCTGCCACTCGGGATTATTCCTGAGAGGGAAAAATATATCTGCATATGTCACCTCCTCCCATTTCTGTCCTCTCCTGCAATAAAATCTCATAGTCTAAAGTTCCAGCTGGTGGCCATCTGAGACCTTCTCCCAGCTTATAAAGGGGCCATCATAGCATGCAAAATTTGATCAAACTTCACTTATTTTCAGTGTCCCCATCTCCTACTAACTCTTTTCAGTGTGTCAAAACACAGCCTAAAGGTCTAGACTTAGAAATCTCTTTGCTTTGACTAGCACCCATTATCTCCTTCTTATTGTGTTACCCTGCTTCCGCCCAAATTTCTCTTCACACAGCCTCACAGTCCTTTCCCAGTCTTCCCCCCCACACCTACGCCCAAGTTGCAGGTACTAAATGTGATTTTCCACACACAAACTTTAGAATATGGGGTTCAAAATCAGCTTGTTAGGGTGCCTTGATTTACACTGAGGGCATAGCCTTTACCATCTCTCAGAGGAACAATACTAACATTTTTCACAAATCCTACACTCTAAAAGTAACCACTCAGGGTGCCAACCTCTAGAAGCCCCAAGAGCCTCATAACACCCGCACAGGCAAGCTATTCCACTTCTCTCTTGAATGACCAAACTGTCTTATGCAGGCTGTTCCCAGTCCAAAGCTACCAATCTCCCTGCTGAGGTTCCATATATTCCTTCCAGATGAACCTTATAATTTCCTCTTTCTATCCAATAGTTCACTGGATTCACAAATTCCCAATGATCCAGTTCAAATCACTGAGGGAGGCTGATTCCGTCTATTCTTCTAGCCATCATTTAAAATATCAAACCACAACACTGTAACTCTGACAGTCCACAAATACAACCCCCTTATATTTTAAATTCCCAAGGGTCAGAACACACAACAGCAGGATAGAAGTTCCTTTAATTTGTCTTGCCAGACTTACACCGTTCTTTCATCCTCTCTCAGCTGGGGGTAATTCCCAGTCAAAAGCCAAACAAGAACTAGTTTGGCTTGAGTACACTCCTCCCAAAAATACCCTATCTATTCTACCATCCTCTCACCTTACAGTGGTCCAGTCCCCTTCTGTATTCAAAACTCTCCTGGCTCAAGCTGAAACCATCTAGAAATAGCCTGGCTAGATGGCCGGGCTCCTTCAGCTTGGGCTCGAGCTTCAACAGCCACTTCTATCAGCAAACTACAACAGCACAGCCAACAACACAGCCTGAGTAACAACACAGGAAACACAGGGCAAAATTACCAGTTTGCTGCAATTTTAACTTTGCTCACAAGATGGCAATCTTACTCTAAAATGCACAATGACCAGCGGCAGCAGGGGACCGGTTAACCCCGAACACCAAGTGTTACAGGGAATGCCGTCCCCCGTAAACAGGAATTCCCCACGCACAACCCAAATCCCAAAGTCAAAATCACTGCGAGGAAGGGTATCTCTTTATTAAGGGACAAAGTATTCACCTCTTGTCAACACAGCACACAGCATGCAGCAATTTTAAATGGTTACCCCAATCACTTCACCCTTCTCCAGCAGTTTTGGTCGCCCAAAAACAAAAATGCCGATCCCTGCTCCCTCTTGCCTCGTACTAAGTACATCTCACCAATCACAATCACAGTCACTCACAAAGTGAGGATACAGTCAAAATAACAACGATTAAAATAGCAGCAACAAAAATATCAGCAATAAACATGGGTTTGTCTAGTTCAACCCCGGAACTTCTAAAGTGTCCCCTGACAGAACAAAGCCTTTTGCTGGCCACTACACCCTCCTGATGCTTGCAAGCAAAACTGCACAGGCTTGTGCTGAGTGCAGAACGTCTTCAGTGACTTATCAGCAGCCTTTTAGCCACATGTATGTCTTACAGGCTGCCCCACATAATTTTAAACATATTGTTTTGTCTGCAGTCCAACGACAGGTCTTGTCTGTCCCCACGATGAGCAGCTGGGGAGCAAAGGTCCCTCCAGGAAGGTCCTGGTGGCGCCAGAGAAATTCACAGCCAAAATCTTGCAGCCAAAGAGAGGAGTCCTGCCGTGGTCACTGAAATGATGCAGAAACAAAAACTCACTAACCAGTTCAAGTTAGAAAGTGGTATGTTTATTGTGATGCCGGGCACACCAGGACGAAATCTCCCACAGGGATGTGCAAAGAACACAGGGCTCTTGCCTTCTTTTATCCACAGAAATCTTACATATTCATGTAATTATAGTACATATGCATTATACAAATTACATATACATATACATATGCATTACCTAATCCTGCCTAGCCCAGCTTTGCATTAAAATTAGCTCAAAGTCCTTTTACACTTGCACAGTTCCTTCCTCCAAATGGGTCAGTGGGTGATTGAAATGGGTCAGTGGTCTCCTAATGATGAAGTCAGGAAGCCTTCCTCGCTTTCAACTTTTCACTTTTCTCTTGTTGCTAGGTTCTTGGGCCCATTGGCCATAGTTCAAGCTCCCAACCTGGTTCTGGCTGGTTTCGGGGCCGAGGTGCAGTTATGGTTTCTTCACTTTAACAATATCCCAACCACCCATCCTGACACAACAAAGCCATGCAAGTCATTTCTTGTCTTAGCTCTACTGGTTCAGCTACTAAAAATTAACTTTCTCGTTGCTTCTACCCTGATCATTATATGTATAATTTCTATTCTGTAGCTAAGATCTTACCCTTTGATTTTTGCTTCACAAAGATGATTCTGTGATATAAACAAAAACAATCAAGGTGTTGTATCAGGATTCTGTGGCTAGATTGTGCTTAAAACAGCTTGAAAAATGTCCTATTTGCAAAGTTTTCAGTGGTGGATGGAGAAAGGGAAGTCATGCTGCTTTTGATCTGGGGAAATGCTGAAACCAGCCTGACTCATTTATACTCCTCCTGTCCTTTCTGGGATGAGGAGCCCCTCAGCCTTCCCTGCTCTGGGCTGGACAAGCCCAGCTCCCTCAGCCCCTCCTCACAGTCAAAGAGCTCCAGCCCCACCTTGGAGGCCCTTCCCTCACCCTGCTCCAGCTGCCAGACATCTTTCCTGCCCTGGGGAACCCAAACCAGGCCACAGTGACCTGGATAATCCACATCCTTGATGTCCTGGTCACACAGCCCTGGCCCCTTGTCTGTGTGTCAGGCTCTGGGGGTTGATTTGTGGAACATCCTTGTGGCTCCAGGTGGAATGGGGGAAACCCAGGGGGACAGGGGACCCTGCTGGACATGAACAGCATTGGACTTCTATGAGGAAATTGTGAGGGGAGGCTGGGGCAGAGTGATCAGCCAGGGTCACTTCCTCCAGACTGAACTGGAGGCGCTGCAGGTCAGGGACAGCCACTCTGTGTCTGGAATGCTCAGCAGATGCTCAGCTCGGGCAGCTCCTGCAGCCCCAGGGCCAGCCCCGCTGCCCAGCACAGCAGCAGAGAGTTGGCCCCAGGGCTCCTCAGGCAGCTGCTGCTGCCCCAGGGACAGGGCAGCCTCTTGCCAGGGCTCCTCTGCACCCCAGGGGCTCCTGCTCTGCTCCTGGCACATGCCAGCTGCCCACAGAGCCTGTGCCAGGGGAACATGTCTGTGCTGGCCTGAGCAGCCATTGCTGCAGCCCCTGCCCTGCTCCCAGAGCCCCGAGCTGGGGCTGCTGCTCTGCAGAGCACGGGGGCTGTGCTGCCCCAGCCCTGGGCTGCCTCTGCTGGGCTCTGCTGCTCAGCCTGGGACACAGAGGCAGCTGATGGTGCTCCCTGCACTGACCCCCTCCCACACAGGCTCTGCTGGGGCCATGCAGGGGCTCAGAGGTGCCTGCCTTGTTCCAGGGCTGCCAGATGGCCTTGGGGCTGCCCTGCATCCTCCTGGGGAAGGTCCCTGAGGCTCAGAGCAGTCAGTTCCCAGACTCCTTTCCCTGTGCCTGCTGTGTCTCTGGGGCTGCTGAGCTCTCCTTTGCCTGTTTGTTTCCAGGCACCTGGTGGGTTAATGCAATGCTCACTCTTCAAAACTCCCAAGCCTATAAAAAAACGCTCACTGCTTCTTCTGTAGGAAAATATTAAACATGTTAAAGGAAGAAGAATGGGAGAGCAAGCAGCCCTGTTATGCCCCTGGGAGGCCCAGCCCAGCCAGACCTGTTCCATGCTCCCTTGGTTCCACGAGGTCCTCACAGTGTCACAATGGTCTCCATAAGAAGGAAACAACTGAGCCCCAGTGTTGCAGGGGCACATGAGGGGCAGTCACCAGCTGCCAGGGCCAGCCAGACTTGATTGTATTGGCAGATTTTGTCTATGGACAATCTCCAGACATATGGAATT
>JAREIS010002654.1:0-11637 GCA_030060385.1 Muscicapa striata striata | reverse complement strand
GCTTTTGCACCCCCCCACAGCTGCTGGAGAACCCGGGCCAAAATTTCCCCCTCTCTTTAATTGCACTCACACATCTGTCTAGTTTCGATTGCTGAAAAACCCCGAAAGGGAAATTTTTTTAAAAAATCTTATTTCTGAACTGGGCTTTGGTTCGCCTTTTCCGGGAAAAGGAATTTTAAATTTTTTTTTAAGAGATATTGCACTATTAAAGAGATGAGTTTAAATCTCAACAGACTGGGAATGGCCCAAAAGATCCCCACAAAGATAACAACCATCAACAAAACATCAAAAACCCATTAGCAAACATCAAGGAACACTCACTCAAAAAAGCTCCAGGCAGAGCTGGAGACACCGGTCCTTTTCCAAAGGCTGAAAAGGGAAAACAGGAGTGGGGACCAATTAACATCAGAAGAGGAAAGGGGGTAATAGGAAACCCAAAATAGGAGAACTACCAACTTGAAAGCAGTGAACATTAAACCAATGGGCTTCTGTGGGTTCCATGTATAAAGTTTAGAAAATCTAGTAAACCCTACTTAGCATGAAATTATTTTCTCTGCACACTTGGGCTATGGATAAAATTTATTTCCATCAAAATCCGGCCAGAATCAAATAATCCCTTTGATTCACTAACATAAATGTCAAGTTAAAAAAAATTGTGAGGGCCAGGAGTCATCGAATGGCTGTCTGGAAGAGAGCATGGGTTCCATGCAGACAGGACAGGAGTTTTGAAATGAAAATCAACACTGCTGGGCCAAAGTACCATTTATCACCTGAATTACAGGATTAGATAACAAGATGCCCTAAATAATGACTAACCAGAAAATTCAGCTCCTGACCCCCCAACGAAGTTATGCCAAAAAACCAAAAAAAAAACTGCTGTTTTTAAAAGATGATAATTGAAAAGTGGTGGAACAAATAAAAAGGGAAAATAAGTACGGAGCTCATAATTCAGTCCAAAAAAGAAAGGATGGGAATGGGACACGTTTTCATTTCCTCAGACCATGGTTAAAAAAATGCTGTTCCTCCTCTGATGTCCCAAAACCTCATCTTTTCCCATGCTCGACACCTTGCTGAGTGCAGCTCATTCAGCGGGGAGAAAGGGGGATGCAGGTGGCAGCCAGGCCTGATCCAAAAACGGCTAAAAAAAGGGAAGGGAGGAGGGATGAGAATAACCAAAACCAAAGAGGCAGGAAAAGAGATAGAGGTAATTAAATTTTGTAAAGAAATTTTGAGAAAATGAGGAGGGAGTAAAGAAGATTAATATAGTAGGGGGGGCATATTAAGGAAGACATGCAGCAGGCGGATCGAGGTCTGAACCTTCCAAGTACCTCAGCCAGTGGGGAAAGGGAGAGGGAGATGAAACCGGGAAAATGAGGAAAAAAAGAGGGCTGCGTTTTAGAGACCGATAAATGCCGCAGCCTTCCCTCGTTCATCAATAAAGCAGTTTTACAGGACTCCTCTGTCTCCTTTGCACACCAAACCTCGGTCACGTGAATTTTCCCAGCCCCGGGGCCTCCCAAACATCCCTTGCCCATTGGCGGATCCTGCCGGCCCAGGTGGGCGGCCGCCATCCCGCCACCCCAGCCCCACCGCCTCAGCCTCGCCCCCCCGAGCTCCCGCCGGTTCGGGCAGCAGCGGTTCCGGCCTGCTGCCCGGGCCGCCAGCACCGGAGCCCTTGGGGAGAGTTTCGTAGAAATGGCGGGAGAGCGGGGGGGGCTGGCGAGGAAATGGCGGCCGGGGCCTGGTTCCCGCTTATCCCAATCAGCGCGTGAGAACGGGAAAGACGGCAGAAAGCCAACCAGCGGAGGCACAGGTCCACACGACCCCTGTCCACGCGTCCAGCCATTATTTGGAAACCCCGCCTGAGGAGCGGCCGCGCGCTGAGCTCCGGCCCGGCTGGGAGGCTGGCGGAGCCGCTGCTGCCCTGAACCGGGAGCTCGCAGAGCTGGAGTTGATGGCGCTGGGAGCTGGGGCTGAGGCCGGGATGGGAGCCGGGACCCACCTGCAGTCCTGTCAGGTGTCCGGGCTGGAGCAGGGGGCGGCCTGAGAGAGGCCCCGAGCCTGTGGAAGCCCTGCAGGGGCCATGGAAGTGGGCTCCTGGCGACTCAGAGGCCGGGGGGGATCGCTGAGCAGCCTGTTCCTGAGGGCTGTGTCCGTGGGAGAGACCCGGACTGGATCAGGACAAGGATTCCTGTCCCTGAGGGGGCGGCTGTGACATGACCTGACTGTGACACCCATCCCCTGTGCCTCTGGGTGGGGAGGGGGGAGGGAATATGGGATAAAGTTAAGCTTGGGAAGCAGGGAGGTGGGGAGGGGAAGATCTTTCCTTAGAATTTGCCTAACCGATGTTAATTAGGTCCGAATTCCTGGATTTCCTTCTCAGCCTTTTCCAGACCGGGGCTGGAGAGCCCCTGAGCCCAGGGTGAGGGGTCCCCCCGTGCTGAGCTGTGCTGGGGCTGTTTCTGTGCTCAGGACACTTGGCATGGGCCACGGCACTTGGCCACCAGTGGGGCTTCTGCACTCCTCAGGCAGAGTGTAAGTCTGGACTAATTCCTTTCCTTAATCACAGCGTGTCTTGGAACTCTTTTCCCTTCTCCTGCCCTTGCAGACCCATCCATGAACACATTTTGTCCCTCAGGCCAGGGAATGTCTCATCAATCTCTCCTGTGCTGGCTCTGGAGCTCTGTCCCTTGAATGCAGCCATGGGTTTGTTGCCAGCCCCTGTGCAGGCTGTTCAAACAGGAGGCTGGGTTCAGCCCTTCCCCTGTCCTCAATTCTAAATCCTCCTGTGCCACTGAACAAGTTTCATTCTGTCATAACTGAGCACTGCTCATCCATGTAGAGCCTCTTTTGGTTATCAAAGCTTTAACTTGGTACCTGACTTGAACAACAGGAGATCCTCCTGCCATCAGTTTTTGGGCCTCAGGTCCCATTAAAGTTGTGGCTGCAGAATTCTTCAGAGGCTACTCTGGCCCCTGGGTTAAACATTTTATCACTAAAATTCCTTTCACATCACCCTGTGTAACATCCACATCTAAAAAAATGAGTTTCACTTTCCTGGTAAATATTTAAAATTTTTATAAAAGACAATAGGAGACAGACTGAAGCAGAGGTGTAACAGCAAGGTGTTTACCTTCAGCCAAGAGCACACCCCAACTCAGAAAACATTTCCTTAAATAAATCAAACTGTTGCATATTCATGGCTCTTCATGCATTATTCAAAATCATTCTCCCCCAACCTGTAAATCAGCTTTTTTTTCTCTGAGGGTCTGTGTCCCATAACCAAGACTGTCAAGGATTTCCTGATTATCTTTTCTTTTCTACCATTCTCTGAGTTAGTTACATGAGAAAAGCTTTTTACATCACCGTGTTATAGTCCAAGAAAAATATATTTATCACCCCACTGTTTTAAGTTTTGTTAATAGGAAAGTTAAAAGAAACTATATTCATATAGCAAAGTTTTCCAACATTATACATATAGCATTCATTTTAATATTTACCAAAACAAATAATATAGAATGTAATATAACACACAATTCAAATTTCTTTTCTGAGTCATAGCTAGGGCACCAATTATTTTGGTTTTATTTAATTTTCTGAAGTTTTGCTGTTTCTCGTCTCCGTACCTCAATATTGAGGCTATCTGGGTTTAAAAAGTCATACAATGTTCTGGCTAGAACAGAGAATCCTCAATACAGGTCCTGTAATTCCCTGTTAATCCTCAGAATTGTCCCAGCACCATTTTAGTGCTGGGTAATGATCTTTGTGAGATTCCCTGGTCCTTCTCTGGGTCAATACACCACAAAACTCAGTGAAAATATGTCCCAAATATGTAACCTTTTTCTGCAGTATTTGCACTTTTTTTTTTTTTCAAATACTCCAAGATGCTTTTTAGGCTGAACATTCAGCCATTTCACAGAGGCTCCTTCTACCACTTCTTGTTCTCCTGATTGGAACAAGTCACCCACATCCTGCATTAACCCAATCCCTGGGGTGGGGTAAATTCTTGTGATATTTTCTGCAAGGCTTGCCCCAATAAGGCTGGTGCTTCCGTGCATCCCTGCAGAAGGACCGTCCATGTCTTTACCATTTTCCCTTCTGCCTCTTGCTCCCACTCCAAGGCAAAATACAGTTTAGCATCCTGTGTGAGTGGGCATCCCCAGAAAGCATCTTTGACATCAAGTGCTGAATGGTGTCAGTGTGAGGAGGGAACCTGGTTCAAGATGCTGTAAGGATCTGAGACCCCCTGGGTGCTGAGGCCCCCTTGGGCCCTGGGGTTCATCCCTCAGGGGCTGTAGAAACTCTGCCATGGCCTTTGCCTTCACCTTGGCCTTTTCCTCATCCCTTCTTGCTTTCACCTCTGCGCCTGCTCCTGCCGCTCCCAGCACTTAGAAACCCCCCAAAATCCTGACCTCCTTTTTTGCCTGTCCTGGGAACCGGGGGATACAAAAGATACATTTTCTGAAACTGATGGTTTCTCCAGTTATTTCCTTTTATATCGATCCCTGGCCTTAAATCCAGGCACATTCATGTTACTCTGTTGAATCTCTCTTCTTATTTTCTCAAAAATTATCTTTGTTAACTTAAATTATCGTTTGTTTGCTCAATCTCGTTTCTGGGTGCTCTTTGTTTTTAGGATTATTCTCAGTGCCCTCACTGCCTATCCTTTTGTCCTTGATGTTTGGAGCATTTTTGGGCTGAATCTTGGTGTTTTAAAGGTTCTTACAGACACAAGGTGCCCAATGACTCCCCTCCTTGGGCAAGGAGGAACCCGCAGCCCAATGCCCTCTCCTCTTGTTTTTCCCTAAACCAGGATTTTTCACTCCCAAGGCCTTGACAGATGGAGGAAGAGGAAAAGCCCCAGAGATCCTCAGGAGGAGGGCTGCAAACCCAGCCCAGGAGCTGTGAGGAGGAAAGACCCTCCCTGAGCCGGGAAGGCGGCCGGAGATGCAGGCAGAGCTCAGAGCTGGTGGAGAAGCCTCATGAAAGGGAGAAGCCCCACAAGTGCTTGGAATGTGGGAAGGGTTTCAGCTACAGGTCCTAGCTGATCCAGCACCAGAGGATCCACACTGGTGAGAGACCCTATGAGTGTGGGAAATGTGGGAAGAGCTTCGGTGACATCTCCATCCTGTTGCGGCACCAGGTGACCCATACAGGGGAACGGCCCTACACCTGCTTGGAATGTGGGATGAGCTTTGGGTGGAGCACTGCCCTGAGAAGCCACCAGCGCATCCACACTGGGGAGAGGCCCTATGAGTGTCCTGTGTGTGGGAAGAGGTTTCAGACCAGCTCCGATTGCCTCAGACATGAGCGGATTCACACAGAGGAGAGGCCCTTCCGCTGCCCCGACTGTGGGAAGGGATTCAAGCATAACTCCCATCTCACTGTCCACCAGTGCATCCACACTGGGGAGAGGCCCTACGAGTGTCCTGAGTGTGGGAAGAGCTTCTCAGAAAGATCAAACTTGACCAAACACCAGCAGAGGCACCACTAAGGGAAGCCCTGTGAGTGCCCCAAGTGTGGGAAGAGCTTCGTGCTCTGCTCCAGCTCCATCCCCCATGGGAGGATCGGTGTTGGATGATCCCCAGTGACCCCCATTGGGCAGAGCCCTGGTGATCCATGGTCCTGCTGATCTGTGTTGGGAAGACACCTGGCTGAGGGGGCTCTGCATCATCCTGTCTACCTGAGGGCACCTGGATGAACACAGGGACGGCAATGTCTTTTGGGATGCAAAGCGACATTTGGAATTCCTTGGTTAGATTAGATTTGTTGACTTTCAACCCCAGAAAGTATTCTGTGTTCAATCCTAACTTCTGGTGGCATCCAGGAATGCTGAATGGTCTTGGAGGTCTTTTCCCATGTGGTGCTTTGTAAAGATTTCCTGAAAATTTTTACCTGCTGAGACGTGGGCAGTCTCACTTGTATCTGACAGGAACCAGTCAGTGTCGGATTTTTAATACTGACACATTGTTACAGGAATAAGCAAGTTTATGCCTCTTTGTGAAACACACACATGTAAAGACAAAAAGGCCCGGGACAGTTCTCTTTCCCTTCCGGCCTCTCACACAGTAACACCAGCCCAGGCCCCTCCACTTTGCCCGGGCCGGGCAGGGGCAGGCGGGCTCTGACTCAGAGCTCAGGAAGCTGCCGGGCCCCGTTTCCAGCCAGGGACCCCGATATCCAGGGAAAGGAAAGGCAAGGCCCGTTGCTCACATCCCTGCCCCCCGGCACGGCCGCGGCTCGGCAGAACCCTGCCCTGCCCCGGCCCGGAGCGGCTCCGAACGGCCGGGCCCGCCCCGCTGCCCACGGGCCTGGGGGAAAAACAGCTGAGCCCCGTTCTGGCAAGGCCCCACAGCCTTGTCTGCTGGGCAGGGTGGAGGAAGAACTCCCGGCCCGCGGCTGGAATTGAGCGCAGCGGGCGCCGGAGAACAGCCATGAAACCAGAAACTCATCAGCGCTTCTCTGACTAAACCCTGCAGTCCTCACCCTGCCCCCAGCGTGGCCTGGAAAGACTCTTTATTGTAAATAACTCAACAGCCCCACCTGGAAAAAATCACAAAACCCTCTGCTGCTTGAGTAAGGTATTATTTTAACACCCAGAGTAAAACTTTATGGATACATTATTAGCTGTCCTAAATAAATAAATAAATAAAAAATAGTAATACACAAAATACAATATAGAAACAACAAAATCAAACAAAAAGTCAAACCCTAAATAAAAGAGAATGGTCTTAAAGTAAAATTTCTCTTTTTTTTTGAATTATGGAGAATAAACTCTTGTTTCCTCTTTAAGACATAAAAATATTTTGAAGTGAATATGACTGTTCTAACTGTAAATGTAAACAAAGGCATTAATATTAAAGTAAACAAATGTTAAGATTGCTATAATCCCCTAAGTTTAAATAATAAAAAAGCCACAGTTGTTCCCCCCACCCTGTTCTCAAAATTAAAGTAAGTTTTTGTTTAAACTGTTGTAATCTATAAAGTGTGTCTCAGAAGTTAATATAGTCCTCAGTAAAACTTATGAGAAAACTGTCAGTCTGAAAAAAAGGTTTTTAAATAGTAATCAGATTTCCATTCTCCTGGGCGGCTAATTGCTGTAACATCAAAACCACAAGAAAGCTATTTCTTGTGAAGCAATTTCCATAACTGAAAAAAAAAGTCTAGTCTTTGAAGTAAATTAATAAAAAACAATTTTAAAAATGGTAAACTGAGTTGCTTTTGTATGTTTTCAGTATAAAAAAAAGTAGTCTAAAGTTTTATTCTAAGTATATTTTTCTTGTAGGTTTTATTAATAAAATTTCTCTTTATACTGTTTAAAATAAAGCCTGTTTTTTGTCTTCTTCCTAATCCTATCTCACAACAAAAAAAAAGTCAAATTAATAAACCAAAAGCACTACATCCAACCTCAGTGATTCCAGGATTTTGATTTCTTATTGCCCAAGCATGTCTTCTGCAGCCAAATGCTGATGAATTGAGGCAAAGACCAAGATTTGGAGACAGCAAGGTGGAAACCCTTTCAAACATAGTTTTTCCCTCCCTCCCAAGCACATGGATCCTCAGCTTGCACAGACATGGAAATGCTTTTCTTTTGGCCTTGATTTGTTCTTCATTTCTTTTTATCGGTTTAAAACGTCCAACACTGGGGTAAAAATAAAGACTGAACTGAGACATGGGTGGGGACATGGTGGGACACAGACAAGGAGAGTGACATGGAGACAAATGGACGTGGAGAGGGACGTGGCCATTCATGGGGACATGGGGGGACATGGGCATGGATGGAGATGTGGGGGACAATGACAGGGATGGAAACATGGTGGGGACACAGCCATGGGTGAGGACATGGTGGGACATGGCCAGTGACATGTGGGGACATGGCCACGGCCGGTGCCATGGGGGGAACTTGCAGGGGCTGTGGGGGATGCTGGGTTTGAGGGAGTTGAGGGGTTCCTGGGAGGCACTTGGGGCTTGCTGAGGGCTTTGGGGACCCCAGGCCGAGCGGCTCGGCTGCGCTGGGAGACCCTGGCGGAGGTTCTGGGGCAGCTGCTCAAGGACCCCCTGCCCTGGAGCCCCAGCCGGGCATTGGGCTCCTGGAAGGGAATGAAGGTCCTTGTCCCCAGGAGGGAAATCCCAGCACCCCGAGGTGTTGGGGGCAGCTGAGAGGCCACAACAGGGAGGGGGAAGGCAGACAGAGATGTCCGCCTACAAAACTGCACCCCAAAAATGCCAGAAATCAGGGTTCTTCCCAGGAAAAAGCCTCCAGGTGGTGCCTGAATTGAGGGAAAGGGGCCTGGAAATTCCACCAACTGGAAATTAATATTAATAGATGAACGTAAAAAAACTCCCAACAGTTTATTAAAAACAGTAAGCCCACAAAGCAAGGGAAAAAAAGGAAATAACTTTTAGCTATTAAATTGTCAGACCTTACGCATACACACACCTGGGACAAAAGACCCAAAGAGAAATCCCCACTCACAACAGTACAGGTGGCACCCGCTCTCCCGGCTCAGCCCGGCTCACAGCGGCTTTGGGCTGCAGCAGCACCGCTCTGTGCTCCTCCCACTGCAGAGCCCCCACCTCAAACAGCACAGCTGCTCAGCTTATGTCCAGGAACGCCAAGGCTCACAACTGCAGCCTTTCCAAGCCAAGAAAGGGAAAACAAACCTCCTACGTGAACTAAAGATGCTCTTCAGCCAATGTTGGGGCTGGCTCAGCAGGAATCTCAGAAAACCTCGGCCTAAGGCCATGGGAAACCCTTTGTAGTCATGGGGAGCAAAAGGCTCACTCCCAAGATCCCCCTGTTCAGTTCTGCAGATTGTTACTAGAAAGTTCTCAGTTCTCTTTGTTACTATTGGTTACTTTTCGCTGCAGAAATTATAACATTGTTAATCGCTCTTTCCCATGGGATCTCTCCCTCAGACCCTGCCTTAATCCTCCCTGCACCCAAGTGTATAAATATCCCTGCTCTACCTGGGACCCTGCTTTTTTCCAGTTTGCTCCTAGTGCAGAGCACGCCTTCCTGTTTGTTGTTTCTACCTTATTAAAGTTCCTTCCCTAAACAATCGGATCAAAGCTGTCTCTCTCCATAAAGTGACCAGAGCTGTTTCCAGGGAAGCCACCATCAGACTGTCCAGGCTTGGACCGGGGGTTTGAGACGAGCAAACCCCACGATGCACAGAGAAAGCCGCGGAAAACCCGAGCAGCGAGGCTTCAAAACGCCCGCACAGAGAACAAGGAGCCTCTCCTGCCCCGGCCCCACACATCCTGTCCTGGGCTCCAGGGGTTTAGATACAAAACCATTCCTTGGGCACAAAGCAGAGGATCATGGAATGTACCATCACAGTAACTCACTCCAAGAGAATCGTGTATACAATAATCACATGTATCTATCCATCTATAAAAGCAGGTACTGAACTCTGGATCCAGCAATGTGCACGTAGGACAGGAGTGGAGAGGCTGAAGGGACACCAGGGAAGATGTGGAATGTAGGGACAGAGCAAACACTCCAAGGGCTTTAACCTGATTCCCAGCTTTTCCATGTTTCAAGGGCTTTGACTGCTGGATTTGAATGAACTGAGATCTCACTGTGAAAAGCAGAGCAGTCTGGAAACAGACACTGCTGCTGGAGTCATACTCTGGGCTTGTCACATCTCAGATTTGAAAATATATTGAATAAAAAACTGTTACCCACAACCTTCCCGGCCCATCTGTGATATATATATATACCATACTGTAATTCGTGTTTCATATAAAATAAGTCTGCCACAGCTAAAGGCAGTGATTGCCTCAGAGCTAGGTAAATTAACATGTCTACAGGCCGGACTGCTACTGATAAGCATCTATCTCCTGGGAAGCCTGAAACTCACAGGGAGCAGCATTTCCGAAAATCCCATCACCCCCCACCCCCCGGGACTGCATCTCCCACTCTGGTTCCCGTAAAGATGAAGTCCACCACCTAAAAGCAATACACAACGGACACAAAATCTCGTCAAAGAGCAGGAAGGACTTTGTCTTGTGTGACACCAGAGCTGAATTTGAAAGAAACAAAGGACTGTCCCGCTCCAGGCTATGAAAAACAGTATAAAAAGAGAGCCAACCAAGATGGCAGTGTAAACACCAGGGGACCCAGTGCACAGAGGCTGGGTAACATCGTGTTTCACTCAACACTGAACCCAGGCTCGGTGCTGTTCTTTCCGGGGTTGTGGCTTTGCAGGACCGTATTTTGGTCGCGAAAAATAAAATTTGCCAATTTAACCTTTTAATTCGGGTTTGATTCGCTTATTACCTATAACACATCCTTCCTCAAACATTGCAAAATACAATGGAACACTTGCTAAAGAATAAAAATAAAGTAAAATCGAACATGGAAAATGTTTCGATAAAAGCCACATTGAGAAAATACAAAATAATGAAATGTGTCTAGATAAACCGCTGTAATTTCTCAGGTATTTGGCTCAGTGTCAGCTCAGAGCCCGGCTCTGTCTCCCAGGTGCCCAAGTCCTCAGGCCAGCTCTGAGCAGCCTCCCGCCTTTCCAGCCCGGCTTTCCCGGCTCTGCCCCGGCAGGCACTCGGTGCTTCTGGTGCCCTGCCCTGCTCAGCTCCCCGTGCCCTGCAAAGGCGCCCAGGCTGCTCTCGGTGCCCTGGGTGTCCCTGAGCGAGGCAGGGACGAGCCCCGGGGCCCAGGCACAGCCCTGAGGACACCCCTCGTCCCCGGCCTCCCGCGGGACACGGAGCCACTGCCCACAAGGCCCTGCACGTCCGGCCGGCCAATTCCTGCTGCCCCGGCCAGCCCGGGCTGCAGCCCCGGGGCTCTGGGCACGGCAGGGGCCAAGCAAGGCCACGAGTCCGGGCTGCCCGTGCCGCTTCCAGGCTGTCCCTCTGCTGTTGGGTGCGGGTGGCCTTGGTGACACGGGTGTCAGGCCCTCGGTGATGCGGGACATTGTGGTGCTGTCATGAATGAGAGTGTTTGGAGATCGCTTAAAAATCAGTGGCAAGGGCATGAACAAAAGTCAGATTTAATATTAAGTGACAAAGCACAACAGGTTCGTTGTTAAGATTCACTCTACTGCCTACAGGAGAGCTAAGGCACAACAAGGGAAAACAAGCAAATACAAAACCAAACAAAATCCCAGCAACAAAGCAAACCAGAAATGAACTGAGAACTCTAGGGAGTGTGGGTGGGTGCTGTGTCTTCATGCATGGGACAAAAGACAGTGTGGGAAGGATTAAAAAGGAACACGGCCTAAAACTTAACAACATTGAGCAGCACTTTAACTTCTGCCTTAATTGGAAAGTTAACTTAGGGCCTAGAAATTCAACAGAGGAATAACACTTAACAGCACTCAACCTATCTTATAAAATCCAAGTTCTAATTAGCAACTTAAGAGAAAACAACACTCAGCTTATCAATTACACTTAACATCTTAGCAAAAGAACAACACTTACCAGCATTTAAGTAAATTCATAACTATAATTGAACCATGCTTACAGGCCTAACTGAGATATCCAAGGTACTCCCACATCTAGAAAGCTGTATTTCTCCCAGATTTTCTGTAGCATATGTGCAGGGGCACACACAGACAGGAACAGTCAGTGCAAGCAAGGCACCTGTGAAAATTCCCTTCAGAGCTCAGTGAA
>JAREIS010002653.1:0-20738 GCA_030060385.1 Muscicapa striata striata | reverse complement strand
AAAATGTGAGGAAAAGGGAAAATTGATAAAAATGGGGAAAATGGCAGAAAAATTCTGAAAATACAGAAAATAATGGGAAGAAATACAGAAAATGGGGAAGAATACAGAAAAACGGGAAAATAGGGAAAAAAGGAAATTTTGATAAAAATGGGGAAAAAATGCAGAAAATGGGGAAAAATGCAGAAAAATGGGGAAAAAAATGCAGAAAAATGGGGAAGAAATACAGGGAAATGGGGAAAAATCAGAAAATCATGAAAAAATCATAAAAATTGAAAATAATGCACAAAAACCTGAAAAAATCCCGATTTTTGTCCTGTTTTTTCCTTTTTTTTCTTTCTTTTCCCAATTTTTTTTTCCCAAATGTGGTGTTTTTGCCCCCAGTACCTGTTTGAGTCCCTGTTCAGGAGCCAGCACTGCCTGCTGGGCTGGGACAAACTGGGACAAATAAGGAGGAAAAATTGGGAAAAATGGGAAAAAATGGGGAAAAAATACAGAAAAAATGGGAAAAATACAGGAAAAAATGGGGAAAAAGACAGAAAAAAATGGGGAAAAAATATGAGGAAAAAAAGGGAAAAATTGATAAAAAATGGGGAAAAATGGCAGAAAAATTGGAAAAAAATACAGAAAAATAATGGGAAGAAATACAGAAAACATGGGGAAGAATACAGAAAAAATGGGGAAAAATAGAGAAAAAAAGGAAATTTTGATTAAAAATGGGGAAAAAATGCAGAAAAATGGGGAAGAAATACAGGAAAAAATGAAGAAAAAATCACGAAAAAATCATAAAAAATTGGGAAAAAATGCACAAAAAACCTGAAAAATCCCCGATTTTTGTCCTGTTTTTTTCCTTTTTTTTTTTTCTTTCTTTTCCCAATTTTTTTTTTCCCAAATGTGGTGTTTTTTGCCCCCCCAGTACCCGTTTGAGTCCCTGTTCAGGAGCCAGCACTACGCCCTGCTGGACACGAGCTGCCGGGAATTTTCCTTCCTCACCGAATTCTTCCTGGTGGCTGGAGCAGCTGCCCAGGAATTGTTCAATGCAGTCATGGGCAAAACCCTCAGCATGTTCCAGGTAAACTCCAGGAGGTTTGGGAATTTTGGGAATTTTTTGGGAATTTTTTGGGATTTTTTGGGATTTTTTTGGGAAATTTTAAGGGATTTTTTGGGATTTTTTAGGATTTTTTTGGATTTTTTTGTGAATTCTTAAGTGATTTTTTGGGACTTTTTTGAGAATGTTGAATTGATTTTTGGGGATTTTTTGGGGAATTTTTTTGGAATTTTTTGGAATTTTTTGGGAATTTTTAAGTGATTTTTTGGGATTTTTTGGGATTTTTTGGGGATTTTTTTGTGAATTTTTATGGGATTTTTTGAGGTTTCCTTTGGATTTTTAAGCGATTTTTAAGGATGTATTTAAGATTAGGAAAAGTTTTTTGGGAATTTTGGGAGTTGAGATTTTTAGGGAATTTTTTTGGACTTTTTGGGAATTTTTGGGGAATTTTTTGGGGAATTTTTGGGGGAATTTTAGGGGATTTTTTGGGATTTTTTGGGCCCAGAACCCAGGAATTGTTCAATGCAGTCATGGGCAAAACCCTCAGCATGTTCCAGGTAAACTCCAGGAGGTTTGGGAATTTTGGGAATTTTTTGGGAATTTTTTTTTATTTTTTGGGGAATTTTTTGGGAATTTTTGGGGATTTTTTTGGGAATTTTTAAGGGATTTTTAGGGATTTTTTTGGATTTTTTTGTGAATTTTTAAGTGATTTTTTGGGACTTTTCTGGGAATGTTGAATTGATTTTTGGGGATTTTTTTGGGAATTTTTTGAGAATTTTTTTGGAATTTTTTGGGAATTTTTAAGTGATTTTTTGGGATTTTTTAGGATTTTTGGGGATTTTTTTGGGAATTTTTATTGGATTTTTTGAGGTTTAGTTTGGATTTTTAAGCGATTTTTTAGGATGTATTTAAGATTAGGAAAGGTTTTTTGGGAATTTTGGGAGTTGAGATTTTTAGGGAATTTTTTTGGAGTTTTTGGGAATTTTGGGGAATTTTTGGGGAATTTTTTTGGGATTTTTTTGGGGAATTTTAGGGGATTTTTGGGGAGCTTTTTGGGCCCAGGACCCAGGAATTGTTCAATGCAGTCATGGGCAAAACCCTCAGCATGTTCCAGGTAAACTCCAGGAGGTTTGGGAATTTTGGGAATTTTTTGGGAATTTTTTGGGAATTTTTTGGGAATTTTTGGGAATTTTTTGGGATTTTTTTGTGAATTTTTAAGTGATTTTTTGGGACTTTTTTGGGAATGTTGAATTGATTTTTGAGGATTTATTTGGGAATTTTTTGAGAATTTTTTTGGAATTTTTTGGGAATTTTTAAGTGATTTTTTGGGATTTTTTGGGATTTTTTGGGGATTTTTTTGTGAATTTTTATTGGATTTTTTGAGGTTTAGTTTGGATTTTTAAGCGATTTTTTAGGATGTATTTAAGATTAGGAAAAGTTTTTTGGGAATTTTGGGAGTTGAGATTTTTAGGGAATTTTTTTGGACTTTTGGGAATTTTGGGGAATTTTTGGGGAATTTTTTGGGAATTTTTTTGGGGAATTTTAGGGATTTTTTGGGATTTTTGGGCTCAGAACCCAGGAATTGTTCAATGCAGTCATGGGCAAAACCCTCAGCATGTTCCAGGTAAACTCCAGGAGGTTTGGGAATTTTGGGAATTTTTTGGGAATTTTTTTTTATTTTTTGGGGAATTTTTTGGGAATTTTTGGGGATTTTTTTGGGAATTTTTAAGGGATTTTTAGGGATTTTTTTGGATTTTTTTGTGAATTTTTAAGTGATTTTTTGGGACTTTTCTGGGAATGTTGAATTGATTTTTGGGGATTTTTTTGGGAATTTTTTGAGAATTTTTTTGGAATTTTTTGGGAATTTTAAGTGATTTTTTGGGATTTTTTAGGATTTTTGGGGATTTTTTTGGGAATTTTTATTGGATTTTTTGAGGTTTAGTTTGGATTTTTAAGCGATTTTTTAGGATGTATTTAAGATTAGGAAAGGTTTTTTGGGAATTTTGGGAGTTGAGATTTTTAGGGAATTTTTTTGGAGTTTTTGGGAATTTTCGGGAATTTTTGGGGAATTTTTTGGGATTTTTTGGGGAATTTTAGGGGATTTTTGGGGAGCTTTTGGGCCCAGGACCCAGGAATTGTTCAATGCAGTCATGGGCAAAACCCTCAGCATGTTCCAGGTAAACTCCAGGAGGTTTGGGAATTTTAGGAATTTTTTGGGAATTTTTTGGGAATTTTTTGGGAATTTTTGGGAATTTTTTGGGATTTTTTTGTGAATTTTTAAGTGATTTTTTGGGACTTTTTTGGGAATGTTGAATTGATTTTTGAGGATTTATTTGGGAATTTTTTGAGAATTTTTTTGGAATTTTTTGGGAATTTTTAAGTGATTTTTTGGGATTTTTTGGGATTTTGGGGATTTTTTTGAATTTTTATTGGATTTTTGAGGTTTAGTTTGGATTTTTAAGCGATTTTTTAGGATGTATTTAAGATTAGGAAAAGTTTTTGGGAATTTTGGGAGTTGAGATTTTTAGGGAATTTTTTTGGACTTTTGGGAATTTTGGGGAATTTTTGGGGAATTTTTTGGGAATTTTTTTGGGGAATTTTAGGGGATTTTTTTGGGATTTTTTGGGCTCAGAACCCAGGAATTGTTCAATGCAGTCATGGGCAAAACCCTCAGCATGTTCCAGGTAAACTCTAGGAGGTTTGGGAATTTTGGGAATTTTTTGGGTATTTTTTGAGAATTTTTTTGGAATTTTTTGGGAATTTTTAAGTGATTTTTTGGGATTTTTGGGGATTTTTTGGGATTTTTTTGTGATTTTTTAAGTGATATTTTGGGACTTTTTTGGGAATGTTGAATTGATTTTTGGGGATTTTTTGGGAATTTTTTGAGAATTTTTTTGGAATTTTTGGGGAATTTTTAAGTGATTTTTTGGGATTTTTTGGGATTTTTTTGGACTTTTTTGGAAATTTTTATGGGATTTTTTGAGGTTTAGTTTGGATTTTTAAGCGATTTTTTAGGATGTATTTAAGATTAGGAAAAGTTTTTTGGGAATTTTGGGAGTTGAGATTTTTAGGGAATTTTTTTGGACTTTTTGGGAATTTTGGGGGATTTTTTAGTGAATTTTTGGGGGAATTTTTGGGAATTTTTTTGGGATTTTTTGGGCTCAGAACCCAGGAATTGTTCAATGCAGTCATGGGCAAAACCCTCAGCATGTTCCAGGTAAACTCCAGGAGTTTTGGGAATTTTGGGAATTTTTTGGGAATTTTTTGGGATTTTTGGGAATTTTTTGGGATTTTTTTTGGAATTTTTAAGGGATTTTTTGGGATTTTTTTAGGATTTTTTTGGATTTTTTTTTTTAATTTTTCAAGAATTTTTTGGGACTTTTTTTGGGAATTTTGAATTTATTTTTTTGGGATTTTTTGGGGAATTTTTTGGGAATTTTTAAGGGATTTTGAGGGGATTTTTGGGGGATTTTTTGGGAATTTTTTAAAGAATTATTTTCTGGATCTTTGGGAATTTTGAGGGGATTTTTGGGGGATTTTTTGGGAATTTTTTGAGGAATTCTTTTCTGGATCTTTGGGAATTTTGAGGGGATTTTTTGGAGGTTTTTTGAGATTTTTGGGGGAATATTTGGGAGTTTGAGGGGATCTTTTGGGATTTTTTGGTGCTTTTTGGGGGGATTTTGGGGGGATTTACTTTGGAAATTTTTGAGGAGATTTTTTTGGGGTTTTTGGGGATTTTTGGGGGGATTATTTTTGGGGTTTTTTGGGGATTTTTTTGGGAGGATTTCTTTGAATTTTAGAGGATTCTTTGGGGTAATTTTGGGGAATTTGGTTGGATTTTTGGGGGGATTTTTTTGGGGGGATTTTGGAATTTTGAGGGGATTTTTTGGGGTTTTGAGGGGATTTTTTGGAGGATTTTTGGGGAATTTTTGGGTGGATTTTTTTGGAATTTTAAAGGGGATTTTTTTGGGTTTTGAGGGGATTTTTTGGAGGATTTTTGAGGAATTTTTGGGGATTTTTGGAGGGTTTTTTTGGGAATTTTGGGGAGGGGATTTTTTTTTGTTTTTCTGGGCTTTGGGATTGATCCTGTGGGATTTGTGGATTTTTTTTGGAACGTTCCAGAAGCACCTGGAGAGCTCCGGTTGCGACTGCTACAGCCCCATCAGCCTTTGGGGGATTTTTGGGGGATTTTTTGGGAATTTTGAATTGATTTTTTGGGATTTTTGAGGGATTTTTTGGGCATTTTTTGAGGAATTATTTTCTGGATCTTTGGGAATTTTGAGGGGATTTTTGGGGGATTTTTTGGGAATTTTTTGAGGAATTATTTTCTGGATCTTTGGGAATTTTGAGGGGATTTTTTGGAGGTTTTTTGAGATTTTTGTGGGGATTTTTTGGGGGAATATTTGGGATTTTGAGGGGATCTTTTGGGATTTTTTTGGTGCTTTTTGGGGGATTTATTGGGGAATTTTTGAGGAGATTTTTTGGGGTTTTTTTGGAATTTTTGGGATTTTTTTGGGGGGGATTTTAGGGTTTTTTTGGGATTTTCAGGGAATTTTTGAGGAGATTTTTTGGGTTTTATGGATATTTTTGGGTGGAATTTTTGGGTTTTTTTGGGGGATTTTTTGGGAGGATTTCTTTGAATTTTAAGGGATTTTTTAGGGATTTTTTTGGGAGTAATTTGGGAGTTTTGAGGGGATTTTTTTGGGAGTAATTTGGGAGTTTTGAGGGGATTTTTGAGGACATATTTTTGGGGATTTTGGGGACTTTTGAGGGGATTTTTTGGGGGTTTTTTTGGGTATTTTTGGGAGGATTTCTTTGAAATTTTAGGGGATTTTTAGGGGAAATTTTGGGGAATTTTGGTGCTTTTTGGGGTGATTTTGGGGGATTTTTTGGGAAATTTTTGAGAAGGTTTTTTGAGGTTTTTTGGAATTTTTGGGATTTTTTGGGGAGGAATTTCAGGGGATTTTTGAGTGGATTTTTGGGGGTTTTTTTTGAGAATTTTGGGGGGATTTTTTTGGGGTTTCCCCCCCTTTTCTCCGATTTTCCCGGGGGTTTTTTTGGGATTCCTTTGGAATTCTTGCCCCCGCTGGAATTCCCGAGTTTTCCCTGATTTTTCCCTGATTTTTCCCTGTTTTTGGAACGTTCCAGAAGCACCTGGAGAGCTCCGGGTGCCGCTGCTACAGCCCCATCAGCCTTTGGGGGATTTTTGGGGATTTTTTGGGAATTTTGAGAGGAATTATTTTCTGGATCTTTGGGAATTTTGAGGGGATTTTTTGGGGGTTTTTTTAGCGATTTTTTGGGGTTTGGGGGAATTTTGGGGAATTTTGGGAGGATTTTTGAATTTTAAAGGGGATTTTTGGGTTTTGAGGGGATTTTTTTGAGGATTTTTGGGGAATTTTTGGGGATTTTTGGAGGGATTTTTTTGGGGAATTTTGGGGAGGGGATTTTTTTTTGTTTTTCTGGGCTTTGGGATTGATCCTGTGGGATTTGTGGATATTTTTGGAATGTTCCAGAAGCACATGGAGAGCTACGTGTCACGACTGCTACGACGCCATCGCCGTGTTCCTCTGCATCCACCTGGTGCTGCTTCCCCGCGCCCTCATGGCCAAGAGGAACGTCCCGGCCGTGGGCCAGGTCAGAATTCCCGAAATTCCAGCTGCAACAATTCCCAAAAATTCACAAAAATTCATTGGAATTTCCGCAAAAATTCCAGCTTCGATTCCTAAAAAATTACCAAAAAATTACCAAAAAATTACCAAAAAATTACCAAAAATTCATTGGAATTTCCGCAAAAAAATTCAGCCTCAATTCCCAAAAATTCCCAAAATATTCCCAAAATATTCAAAAAATTCATTGGATTTCGCAAAAATTCTGAACTCAATTCCCAAAAATTCCCAAATTCCTAAAAATTCAAAAATTCCCCAAAAAATTCATTGGATTTCATAAAAAAATTCGAACTTCAATTCCCAAAAAATTCCCAAAAAATTCCCAAAATATTCCCAAAATGTTCATTGGAATTTCCGCAAAAAAATCCAACTTCAATTGCCAAAAAATTCCCAAAAAATTCCCAAAAAATTCCCAAAAAATCCCTGGAATTTCCCCAAAAAATTCCAACTTCAATTCCCAAAAAATTCCCAAAAAATTCCCAAAAAATTCCCCAAAAATTCCCAGAAAATTCCCAAAAAATCCCTGGAATTTCCCCCAAAAATTCCAACTTCAGTTCCCAAAAAATTCCTTGGAATTCGCAAAAAATCCCTGGATTCCCAAAAAACTCCTTGGAATTCCCCCAAAAAATCCAACTGCAATTCCCAAAAATTCTCTGGATTCCCAAAAAATTCCTTTTGAATTCCCAAAAAAAATCCAACTGCAATTCCCAAAAATTCCCAGGAATTTCCCAAAAAATCCCTGGAATTCCCAAAAAAAATCCCTGGAATTTCCCAAAAAAATCCAACTGCAATTCCCAAAAATTCCCAAAAAATCCCTGGAATTTTCCAAAAAAATCCAATGCAATTCCAAAAAATTTTTTGGAATTTTGGAGGATTCGGGATTTTGGAGAATTTTGGGAATTTTGGGGTGATCCGGGAATTTTGGTGCCATTTGGGAATTTTGAGAATTTGGGGATTTTGGGAGTTCGGGAATTTTGGGAATTTGAGGAATTTGGGGAATAGGGATTTTTGGAATTGTCAAATTTTTGGGAATTTTGGGAATTTCTGGGAATTTTGGGAATTTGGGGAATTTCAGGAGTGTTGGGAATTTGGGGAATGTTGGGAATTTTGGGAAAGTTAGGGATTTAGGGAATGTTGGGAATGTTGGGAAATTTGGGAATGTTGGGAATTTTGGGATAATTTCGGGAATGTTGGGAACGGTGGGAACGTTGGGGATTTTGGGAACGTTGGGAATTTCAGGAATTTTGGGAAAGTTGGGGATTTCGGGAACGTTGGGAATGTTGGGAATGTTGGGCATGTTGGGAATTTCGGGAATGTTGGGAATGTCAGGAATTTTGGGATAATTTCGGGAATGTCGGGATATTGGGAATGTTGGGATAATTCGGATGGGATAATTCGGATATATCGGAATGTTGGGATAATGTCGGGAATGTCGGGATAACGTCGGGATAATTCCGGGAATGTCGGGAATGTTGGGATAATGTCGGGAATGTCGGGATAATGTCGGGAATGTTGGGATAATGTCGGGATAATGTGTCGGGATGCGTCGGGATAATGTCGGGATAGCGTCGGGATGCGTCCGGATAATGTAGGGATAGCATTCGGGATAATGTCGGGATAGCGTTGGGATAATGCCGGGATAACGTCGAAAGGGATAAGGTCGAGGACAATGTCGAGGATAATGCGAGGACTAGCGTCGGGATAACGTCGGGATGCGTCGGAGACCAACCATCGGGGATAACGTCGGGATAACGTCGGGATAATGTCGGGATAATGTCGGGACAATGTTGGGATAATGCCGGGATAATAGCCGATAATGTCGGGATAACGTCGATAATGTCGGGATAATGTCGGGACAATGTTGGGATAATGCCGGATAATGTCGGGATAATGTCGATAACGTCGATAATGTCGGGATAATGTCGGGATAATGTCGGGGATCGGGATAATGGCGGGATAATGTCGGGATAATGGGATAACGTCGATAACGTCGGGATAACGTCGGGATAATGTCGGGATAATGTCGATAATGCCGGATAACGTCGGATAATGTCGGGATAATGTCGATAATGCCGGATAACGTCGGATAATAGCCGGGATAATGCGGGATAACGTCGATAATGTCGGGATAATGTCGGGACAATGTTGGGATAATGCCGGATAATGTCGGGATAATGTCGGGATAACGCCGGATAATGTCGATACGTCGGGATAGTCGGGATAATGTCGGGATAATGCCGATAATGTGTCGGGATAATGTCGGGATAACGTCGGGATAATGTCGGATAACGTCGGATAACGCGTCGGGATAATGTCGGGATAATGCCGGGATAATGCCGGGATAACGTGGGGATAATGTCGGGATAATGTCGGGATAATGTCGGGACAATGTTGGGATAACGTGGGGATAATGTTGGGATAATGTCGGGATAATGTCGGGATAACGCCGGGATAATTAACGTCGGGATAATGTCGGGATAATGTCGGGATAATGTCGGGATAATTAATGTCGGGATAATGTCGGGATAATGTCGGGATAACGTCGGGATAATGTCGGGATAACGTCGGGATAACGTCGGGATAATGTCGGGATAATGCCGGGATAATGCCGGGATAACGTGGGGATAATGTCGGGATAATGTCGGGATAATGTCGGGACAATGTTGGGATAACGTGGGGATAATGTCGGGATAATGTCGGGATAATGTCGATAACGCCGGATAATTAACGTCGGGATAATGTCGGGATAATGTCGGGATAATGTCGGGATAATTAATGTCGGGATAACGTCGGGATAATGTCGGGACAATGTTGGGATAACGTGGGGATAATGTCGGGATAACGTCGGGACAATGTCGGGATAATTAACGTCGGGATAATTAACGTCGGGATAATTAATGTCGGGATAATGTCGGGATAATGTGGGGATAATTAATGTCGGGATAATTAATGTCGGGATAATTAATGTCGGGATAATTACTGTCGAGATAATTAACTCCGGGCCCGTGGCAGGTACTGGGCGTCGCTGCTGGAGCTGCTGTGGCCGCGCTTTGAGCTGATCCTGGAGCTGCACACCCAGAGCGTGCAGGGAACCGACCCCCAGAGACTGGGGGGGCTGGACACCAGGCCACACTATGTGAGAGCAACACTGGGAATTCTCTGGGGAAAAAAAATAAATTGGGAATTTTGGGGAATTTATTGGGAATTTTTGAGGATTTTTTGGGGATTTTTTTGGGATTTTTTTGGATTTTTCTGGAGTTTTTTGGGATTTTTTGGGTGGTTTCACGGGATTTATTGGGAATTTTTTGGGTATTTATTGGGATTTTTGGAGGGAATTTTTGGGATTTTTTTCGAAGAATTTTTTGGGGATTTTTTGGATTTTTTTGGGAATTTTTGGGGATTTTTTGGGATTTTTTGGGGATTTTTGGGGATTTTTTGGGGATTTTTTGGGATGTTTTGGGGGGGATGCTGGAGCTGCACATCCAGAGCGTGCAGGGAACCGACCCCCAGAGACTGGGGGGGCTGGACACCAGGCCACACTATGTGAGAGCAACACTGGGAATTCCTTGGGAAAAAAAAATGGGAATTTTGGGGAATTTATTGGGAATTTTTGGGAATTTTTGGGATTTTTTTGGGATTTTTTGGGATTTTTTGAGGATTTTTTTGGGATTTTTTGGGTGATTTCATGGGATTTATTGCGAATTTTTTTTGTATTTATTGGGATTTTGGGGGGGAATTTTTGGAGATTTTTTGGGAATTTTTGGGGATTTTTTCGGGAATTTTTGGGGATTTTTTGGGGGAATTTTTGGGATTTTTTTGGGATTTTTTGAGAATTTTTCGGTGGATTTTTGGGATGTATTGGGAATTTTTTTGGTATTTATTGGGATTTTTTGGGGGAATTTTTGGGATTTTTTTCGAAGAATTTTTTGGGAATTTTTTTGATTTTTTGGGATTTTTTTGGGGACTTTTTGGGAATTTTTGGGGATTTTTTGGGAATTTTTTGAGGATTTTTTGGGGATTTTTTGGGATGTTTTGGGGGATGCTGGAGCTGCACATCCAGAGCGTGCAGGGAACCGACCCCCAGAGACTGGGGGGGCTGGACACCAGGCCACACTATGTGAGAGCAACACTGGGAATTCTCTGGGAAAAAAAAAAAATTGGGAATTTTTGGGGGAATTTATTGGGAATTTTTCGGGATTTTTCAGGGGATTTTAGGGATTTTTGGGAATTTTTTGGGATTTTTTGGGTGGTTTCATGGCATTTATTGGGAATTTTTTTGGTATTTATTGGGATTTTTTGGGAGAATTTTTGGGGATTTTTTTGTTGATTTTTTGGGATTTTTTGGGAATTTTGGGGGATTTTTTTTTGGGATTTTTAGGGGATTTTTTGGGGATTGTTTGGGATGTTTTGGGGGATGCTGGAGCTGCACATCCAGAGCGTGCAGGGAACCGACCCCCAGAGACTGGGGGGGCTGGACACCAGGCCACACTATGTGAGAGGAACACTGGGAATTCTCTGGGGAAAAAATAATTGGGAATTTTTGGGAATTTTTGGGGAATTTTTTTGGGAATTTTCCTGATTTTTCCCGCCTTTTTTTCCCTTTTTTTTTTTTTCTTTTTATTCCCCATTTTTTCCCATTTTTCCCATTTTCCCCCATTTTCCCCCCATTTTTATCCGTTTTTTTCCCTTTTTTCCTTCTTCTTTTTTTTCATTTTTCCCATTTTCCCATTTTCCCATTTTTCCCATTTTTCCCATTTTTCCCATTTCCCCATTTTTCCATATTTCAGTTTTCCCCATTCCCCCATTCCCCCATATTTCCCATTTCCCCCATTATTCCCATGATTCCCATTATTCCCATTATTCCCATTTTTCCCATTATTGCCAGTGTTCCCGTATTTCCCATTTTTCCCATTATTCCCATATTTCCCATATTTCCAATTATTCCCAATATTCCCATTTTCCCCATTTTTCCCATTATTCCCATTTTCCCCATTATTCCCATATTTCCCCATTTCCCCATTTCCCCCATTTTCCCCATATTTCCCATTATCCCCATTATCCCATTATCCCATTATCCCATTATCCCATTATCCCCATTATCCCATTTCCCCCATTATCCCCATTATCCCCATTATCCCCATTATCCCCATTAATTATCCCCATTATCCCCATTAATTTTCCCCATTAATTATTCCCATTATCCCATTATCTCATTATCCCATTATCCCCATTATCCCATTTCCCCCATTATCCTCATTATCCTCATTATCCCCATTATCCCCATTAATTATCCCCATTAATTATTCCCATTATTTATCCCCATTATCCCCATTATTCCATTATCCCATTGTCATTATCCATTATCCATTATCCCCATTATCCCATTATCCCATTATCCATTATCCATTATCCAGTATCCCATTATCCATTATCCATTATCCCATTATCCATTATCCATATCCATTATCCATTATCCATTAACCATCAATCATAGATCCCATTATCCATTATCCCATTAACCATTAACCCATTATCCATTATCCATTATCCATTATCCATTATCCCATTATCCATATCCCATTATCATATTATCCCCTAATTATTCCATATCCATTATTCATTTCCATTATCCATTATCATTTCATTTCCCCATTATCCCCATTATCCCATTAATTATCCCATTATCATTAATTATTCCCATTAATTATTCCATTAATTATCCCATTAATTATCCCAATTATCCCTATTATATCCCATTAATTATCCCCATTATTCTCATTATTTATCCCATATTACCCTATATATGTATTAATTATCTCATTAATTATTCATTATTTCCAATCCCATTATTATCCATTAATTATCCATATAAATATCTCATTAATATCCCTATTAATTATCCCTATTAATTATCTCTCATTAATATCCCTATTAATTATCTCATTAATTATTCCTCCATTATTTTATTCCCATTCATTTATCCCCATTATCCCATTATCCATTATCCTCTTATTATCCATTATCTTATCCCTATTATTCCTATTATCTCATTATCTCTATTAATTATTCCTCCATTATATATCTCTATTACTCATTATACCCCATCATCCATTAATTACTCCCCATCTACATGATCTCATTAATGATCTCTATTAATGATTCCTTATTAATGATCCCATTAATGATTCCTCATTAACGTATCCTTCTATTATTTCCGTGTCTCTTATGGACTGGGATAAACTGGGACGGACTGGGATAAACTGGGAATGAACTGGGATGGACTGCGAGGAGTGGGAAAAAAGCGGGAAAAATGGGAAAAAAACAGGAAAGTCGGATTTTGGGGGTGAAATTGATGGGGAATTGGGGATTTGGGGATACTGGGATGGACTGGGATAAACTGGGATAAACTGAGAATGAACTGGGAGGGACTGGAAATGAACTGGGATAAACTGGGAGGGACTGGGAGTGAAAAAACGGAAAAAATTGGAAAAAAAACGGGGAAAATCGGATTTTTGGGGGTGAAATTGATGGGAAATTGGGGATTTGGGAATACTGGGATGGACTGGGACAAACTGGGATAAACTGAGAATGAACTGGGAGGGACTGGAAATGAACTGGGATAAACTGGGAGGGACTGGGAGTGAAAAAACGGAAAAAAGGGGAAAAAAAAGGGAAAATCTGATTTTTGGGGGTGAAATTGATGGGAAATTGGGGATTTGGGGATACTGGGATGGACTGGGACAAACTGGGATAAACTGAGAATGAACTGGGAGGGACTGAAATGAACTGGGATAAACTGGGAGGACTGGGAGTGAAAACGGAAAAAGTGTGGAAAACCAGGAAAATCTGATTTTTGGGGGTGAAATTGATGGGAAATTGGGGATTTGGGGATACTGGGATGGACTGGGATAAACTGGGATAAACTGGGATGGACTGGGATGGACTGGGATAAACTGGGATGGACTGGGAGGGACTGGGATAAACTGGGATGGACTGGGAGGGACTGGGAATTCACCCCCTCCTTTTTTTCCCCATTTCCCCATTTCCCCCATTTTTCCCATTTTTCCCATTATTCCCATTTTTCCTATTTCCCCATTATTCCCATTTTCCCATTTCCCCATTATTCCCATTATTCCCATTTTCCCCATTTTCCCATTTCCCCATTTTTCCCCATTTCCCCATTTATCCCATTTTTCCCATTTTTCCCATTTCCCCATTTTCCCATTTCCCCATTTCTCCCATTCCCCCATTATTCCCACTTCCCCATTATTCCCAATTTCCCCATTCCCCCATTTTTCCCATTATTCCCATTATTCCCATTATTCCCATTATTCCCATTTTTCCCATTATTCCCATTTTTTCCCATTATTCCCATTTTTCCCATTTTTCCCATTTTTCCCATTTTTCCCATTATTCCCATTTCCCCATTTCCCCCATTTTTCCCATTTTTCCCATTATTCCCATTATTCCCATTTCCCCATTTCCCCCATTTTCCCATTTTTCCCATTATTCCCATTGTTCCCATTTTTCCCCCATTTCCTCATTTTCCCCATTTCCCCATTATTCCCATTTTCCCCATTTTTCCCATTTCCCCATTTTCCCATTTCTCCATTTCCCCATTTTTCCCATTTCCCCATTATTCCCATTATTCCCATTTTTCCCCCATTTTCCCATTTCCCCATTTTTCCCCATTTATCCCATTTTTCCCATTTTCCCCATTTCCCCATTTTTCCTATTTTCCCATTTTCCCCCATTTCCCCATTATTCCCACTTCCCCATTTTTCCCATTTTTTCCCATTATTCCCATTTTTCCCATTATTCCCATTTTCCCATTTTCCCCATTTCCCCATTATTCCCATTTTTCCCATTTTTCCCATTTCCCCATTTCCCCATTTCCCCCATTCCCCCATTATTCCCACTTCCCCATTATTCCCAATTTCCCCATTCCCCATTTTTCCCATTATTCCCATTATTCCCATTATTCCCATTTTCCCATTTTTCCCATTTTTTTCCCATTTTTTTCCCATTTTTTTCCCATTTTTCCCCATTTTCCCCCCAGCTGGAGGTCGAGAACCTCGTTCTCATGTGACCGCCGAGTTCCCCTCGCTGGGAGCAGCTCGTCTTCCTCATCAACAACTACGACATGATGCTGGGGTGCTCATGGCTATTCCCAGAATTCCCAAAATTCCCAAAAATTCCCAAAATTCCCCAAAAATCCCCCGAAAATCGCCCAAAATCACCCAAAAATCAAAAATTCACCCTAAAAAATCACCAAAAACACCCAAAATTCCCCAAATTCCATCACCAACCCCACATGATGCTGGGGTGCTCATGGTATTCCCAGAATTCCCAGAATTCCTAATTCCCAAAATTCCCCAAAATCCCCAAGAAAATCGTCCAAAAATCACCCAAAATATCAAAAATTCACCCCAAAAATCACCAAAAACACCCAAAATTCTCCAAATTCCATCACAAACCCCACAGGATGCTGGGGGTGCTCATGGTATTCCCAGAATTCCCAAAATTCCCAAAAATTCCCAAAATATTCCCCAAAAAATCCCCGAGAAAATCGCCCAAAAATCACCCAAAATATCAAAAATTCACCCCAAAAATCACCGAAAACACCCAAAATTCCCCAAATTCCATCACAAACCCCACAGGATGGTGATGCTGGGGGTGCTCGTGGTATTCCCAGAATTCCCAGAATTCCCAAAAATTCCCAAAAATTCCCCAAAAAATCCCCGAGAAAATCGCCCCAAAATCTCCCAAAATATCAAAAATTCACCCCAAAAATCACCGAAAACTCCCAAAATTCCCCAAATTCCATCACAACCCCCACAGGATGCTGATGCTGGGGGTGCTCATGGTATTCCCAGAATTCCCAAAATTCCCAAAATTCCCAAAATATTCCCAAAAAATCCCAGTGGAAATCGCCCAAAAATCACCCAAAATATCAAAAATTCACCCCAAAAATCACCGAAAACACCCAAAATTCTCCAAATTCTATCACCAATCCCACAGGATGCTGGAATTGATGGAATTCCCCAAAATTCCCAAAATTTTCCCAAAAATTCCCAAAATATTCCCAAAAGATTCCCAAAAATTTCCCAAAAAAATCCTTGTGAAAATCTCCCAAAAATTTTCCAAAATATCAAAAATTCACTCCAAAAATCACCAAAAAACACCCAAAATTCCCCAAATTCCATCACAAACCCCACAGGATTCTGGAATTTGTGGAATTCCCCAAAATTCCCAAAATATTCCCAAGATTTTCCCAAAAATTCCCAAAATATTCCCAAAAATTTCCTAAAATATTCCCCCAAAAAAATCCCCATAAAAATCGCCCAAAAATCACCCAAAATATCAAAAATTCACCCAAAAATCACCAAAACCACCCAAAATTCCCCAAATTCCATCACCAACCCCCACAGGATTCTGGAATTGATGAAATTCCCCAAAATTCCCAAAATACTCCCAAAATTTACCCCAAAATTCCCAAAATATTCCCAAAAAAACCAACCGAAAAATCTCCAAAAAAATCCAAATTTTCCCCATTTTTCCACCAATTTGAGCTCAAAATTTCCCCAGAATTTCCCAAAATTCCCCCAAATTTCCACTCCCCAAAATTCCTTTTTTTTTCCTCAAAATTCCCCTTTTTACCCCAAAATTTCCCAAAAATTTCCCCAATATTTTCCCAAAATTCACTAAAATTCCCCAAAATTTTCCCTAAAATTTCCCCAAAATTCCCAAAAACTTTGGACCAAAATTCCCAAATTTCCCCAAAATTCCCCAATTTCCCCCAAAATTTCCCATTTTTTCCTCAACATTCCCACAATTTTCCCTAAAATTTCTCAAAAATTTCCCCAAAATTCTCCTTTTTTTCTCCAAAAATTTCCCAAAATTTCCCATTTTCCCCCCAAAATTTCCCCAAAATTCTCAGGTTTTTTCCCCAAAATTTCCCTAAAATTCTCCAAAACTTTGGACCAAAATTCCCATTTCCCTAAAATTTCCCCAAATTTTCCCAAAATTCCCCCAAATTTCCACTCCCCAAAATTCCTTTTTTTTCCTCAAAATTCCCATTTTTACCCCAAAATTTCCCAAAAATTCCCCCAAAATTTCCCCAAAATTCTCAGTTTTTCCCCCAAAATTCCCCAAAACTTTGGACCAAAATTCCCATTTTCCCCCTAAAATTTTCCCAAATTTTCCCAAAATTTCCCCAAACTTCCTGATTTTCCCCTCAAAATTTCTGATTTTACTCCCAAATTTTCCCATTTTTTTCCCCAAAAATTTTCCCATTTTTCCCCCCCAAAATTCCCATTTTTTTTTCCCCACCGGGATTTTTTTGGGATTTTCCCAAATTTGGGATTTTTTCGGGGATTTTCCCAAATTTGGAATTTGGATTTTTGGGGATTTTCCCAAATTTGGGGATTTTTTGGGATTTTCCCAAATTTGGGATTTTTTTGGGGATTTTCCCAAATTTGGGGATTTTTTTTGGATTTTCCCAAATTTGGAATTTTTTTTGGGATTTTCCCAAATTTGGGATTTTTTTGGGGATGTTCCCAATTTGGGGATTTTTTTGGGATTTTCATAATTTGGGGATTTTTTGGTTTTTTCCCAAATTTGGGGATTTTTTGGGATTTTCCCAAATTTGGGATTTTTTTGGATTTTTCCAAATTGGGGATTCTTTTGGATTTTACCAAATTTGGGGATTTTTTTGGGATTTTCCCAATTTGGGGATTTTTTGGGATTTTCCGAAATTTGGGATTTTTTGGGATTTTTTTCCCAAATTTGGATTTTCCAGGAGCGAGCGGTGGAGGAGAGCAAAGAGGTCGAGGCTTTTCAGCAGCTGCTCTCGGCCAGGACCCAGGTGAGCAAAAAACCCCAAAATCACCCCAAATTCACCCCAAAATTTACACCAAAATCATCCAAATTCACCCCAAAATTTACACCAAAATTCACCCCAAAATTCTCCAAATTCACCCCAAAATTCACCCCAAAATTTACCCCAAAATTCACCCTAAAATCCTCCGAATTCACCCCAAAATTTACCCCAAAATTTACACCAAAATCATCCAAAATTTACACCAAAATCTACCCCAAAATTTACACCAAAATAATTCAAAATTACCCCAAAATTTGCCCCAAAATTCACCCCAAAATCATCCAAAATCACCCCAAAATTTACACCAAAATTTACACCAAAATCATCCAAAATTCACCCCAAAATCTACCCCAAAATTTACACCAAAATCATTCAAAATTACCCCAAAATTTGCCCCAAAATTCACCCTAAAATCCTCCGAATTCACCCCAAAATTTACCCCAAAATTTACACCAAAATCATCCAAAATCACCCCAAAATTCACCCCCAAAATCTGCCAATATTCACCCCAAAAAACTCCCAAATCACCCCAAAATTCCCCCCAAAATCACCTCAAAATTTACCCCAAAATAATCCAAAATCACCCCAAAATTCACCCCAATATCTGCCCAAAATTCACCCCAAAATCACCCCAAAATTCCCCAAAATCACCCCAAAATCTGCCCAAATTTTCCTCCAAAATCACTCCAAAATTCCCCAAATTCACCTCAAAATTTATCTCAAAATCTGCCCAAAAGATTCCCAAAATTTACCCCAAAATCACCGAAAATCTGCCCAAAATTCACCCCAAAAATCCACTCAAGTGAACCCCAAAAATGCCCAAATTTTCCTCAAAATCTGCCCAAATTCACCCAAAAATTCCAAAATTCACCCCAAAATCCACCCAGGTGAGCCCCAAAAACGCTGAAATTCACCCCAAAACTTCCAAAATTCACCCCAAAAATCCTCTCAAGGGAACCCCAAAATTCCCCAAATGCACCCCAAAATCTGCCCAAAATTTACCCTAAAATCACCCCAAAATCATCCCAAAATTTACCCCAAAATCACCCCAAAATTCCCCAAAATTCACCCCAAAATCTGCCCAAAATCCCCCCAAAAATCCACTCAAGTGAACCCCAAAAATGCCCAAATTCACCCCAAAATCTGCCCAAAATATTCCCAAAATTTACCCCAAAATCACCCCAAAATTTCCCAAAATCTGCCCAAAATCCCCCCAAAATTTTGGGGCTCATTCCCAAGATTTTTGGGGTTAATTCCTGGGATTTTGGGTTTTTTTGGAGGAGCTGCTGGCGCCGCCCTTCGGGAGGGGAAAAATGGGAAAAAATGGGAAAAAATGGGAAAAAATGGGAAAATCTGAATTTCTAGTAAATGTTTAATTTTTGGGATTAATTCCCGGGATTTTGGGGTTTTTTTGGGATTCAGGATTTCGTGGAGGAGCTGCTGGCGCCGCCCTTCGGGTGGGGAAAAATGGGGGGAAAAAAAAATGGGAATAATTGGGAAAAATGGAAAAAATCAGGAAAATTTTAATTTTCATTTCCAGCAAAGGTTGGAATTCTGGGGTTAATTCCTGGGATTTTTGGGGTGAATTCCCGGGATTTTGGGTTTTTTTTGGGGTGCAGGAGTTCGTGGAGGAGCTGCTGGTGCCGCCCTTCGGGAGGGGAAAAATGGGGGAAAAAACGAGAAAAAATTGAGAAAAAAATGAGAAAAAAATGGGGAAAAAATGTGCAAAAATGGGGAAAAAATGGGGAAACTGCTGGTTCTGAGAAATGTGTGATTTTTGGGGTGAATTCCCGGGATTTTGGGGTTTTTTTGGGATGCAGGAGTTGGTGGAGGAGCTGCTGGCGCCGCCCTTCGGGAGGGGAGAAATGGGGGAAAAAAATGAGAAAAAAATGGGGAAAAAATGAGAAAAAAAATGGGAAAAAAAGGGAAAATCTGAATTTCTAGTAAATGTTTAATTTTTGGGGTTAATTCCCGGGATTTTGGGTTTTTTGGGATTCAGGATTTCGTGGAGGAGCTGCTGGCGCCGCCCTTTGGGAGGGGAAAAATGGGGGAAAAAAAAAAAAAAACGGGAAAATTGGGAAAAATGGGAAAAATCAGGAAAATTTAAATTTTCATTTCCAGCAAATGTTGGAATTCTGAGGTTAATTCCTGGGATTGTTGGGGTGAATTCCCGGGATTTTGGGGTTTTTTGGGGTGCAGGAGTTGGTGGAGGAGCTGCTGGCGCCGCCCTTCGGGAGGGGAAAAATGAGAAAAAAATGAGAAAAAAATGGGGAAAAAATGGGAAAAAATGGGGGAAAAATGTGGAAAAATGGGGAAAAAATGGGGAAAAAATGGGGAAACTGCTGGTTCTGAGAAATGTGTGATTTTTGGGGTGAATTCCCGGGATTTTGGGGTTTTTTGGGATTCAGGATTTCCTTGAGGAGCTGCTGGTGCTGCCCTTTGGGAGGGGAAAAATGGGGGAAAAAACGAGAAAAAAATGAGAAAAAAATGAGAAAAAATGGGGAAAATGGGGAAAAAATGGGGAAACTGCTGGTTCTGAGAAATGTGTGATTTTTGGGGTTAATTCCCGGGATTTTGGGGTTTTTTGGGATTCAGGGTTTCGTGGAGGAGCTGCTGGTGCCGCTCTTTGGGAGGGGAAAATGGGGGAAAAAATGAGAAAAAAATGGGGAAAATGGGAAAATCTGAATTTCTAGTAAATGTTTAATTTTTGGGGTGAATTCCCGGGATTTTGGGGTTTTTTTGGGGTGCAGGAGTTCGTGGAGGAGCTGCTGGCGCCGCCCTTCGGGAGGGGAAAAATGGGGGGGAAAAACAAGAAAAAATGGGGAAAAAATGGGGAAAAATGGGGAAAAAATGTGGAAAAAATGGGGAAAGTGCTGGTTCTGAGAAATGTGTGATTTTTGGGGTTAATTCCCGGGATTTTGGGTTTTTTGGGGTGCAGGAGTTCGTGGAGGAGCTGCTGGCGCCGCCCTTCGAGGGGAAAAATGGGGGAAAAACAAGAAAAAATGGGGAAAAAATGGGAAAATGGGGAAAATGGGGAAAAATGTGGAAAAAAATGGGAAAGTGCTGGTTCTGAGAAATGTGTGATTTTTGGGGTTAATTCCCGGGATTTTGGGGTTTTTTTGGGGTGCAGGAGTTGTTGGAGGAG
>JAREIS010002652.1:0-10222 GCA_030060385.1 Muscicapa striata striata | reverse complement strand
GAATTTTAGCTGTCAGACGCCCAGTCTCAGGACCATTGCCTTGAATGCGAACACAGGTCATTTTCGCTCTGAACACAACCACAACCTCCCTGTTTCTTAATACCAGTTTGGAGGAAGACATTTTATCTTCCATAGTAGCCAAGGTTCTAAGGGGTGGCATCTTTAGTCTGGGAGAAATCCTGATCCTTTAGGAACTTGAGCTGTCAGACGCCCAGTCTCAGGCCCATTTCCCTGGACACGAACATTGGCCATTTTCCCTTTGAAAAAAACCACACCCTCCCAGTTTCTTAATAGGAGTTTTTAACAAGACCTTGTCTCTCCAAAAGTAGCCAGGATTCTAAGTGGGGGCATCTTTAGTCTGGGAGAAATCCTGATGCTTTCGGAATTTTACCTGTCAGACGCCCAGTCTCAGGCCTATTCCCCTGGAGATGAACATAGGCCATTTTCGCCCTGAAAAAAACCACACCCTCCCAGTTTTTTAATACCAGTTTGGCGCAAGACATTTTATCTGCAATAGTGGCCAAGGTTTTAAGGGGTGGCGTCTTTAGTCTGGGAGAAATCCTGACCCTTTCAGAATTTTAGATGTCAGACACCTAGTCTCAGGCCAAGGTCCCTGGACACGAACATAGGCCATTTGCGCTCTGAAAAGAACCACACCCTCCCACTTTCTTAATACCAGTTTGGGGGAAGACATTTATCTGCAATACTAGCCAAGGTTCTAAGGTGTGGCATTTTTAGTATGGGAGAAATCCTGATCCTTTCGGAATTTTAGCTGTCAGACGCCTCAGGCCAATTACACTGGATGCGAACATTGGCCATTTTCCCTCTGAAAAAAACCACACCCTCCCAGTTTCTTAATACCAGTTTGGAGGTAGTGTTGGTCTCTCCAAAAGTAGCCAGGCTTCTAACTGCTGGCATCTTTACTCTGCGATAAAACATTTGGTTTGGAATTTTAGCAGGCCGAAGCCCAGTCTCAGGACCATGCCCCTGCATGCAAAGAAGGGCCTATTTCTCTCTGAAATAAAGATCACTTCACCACTTTTGTAATATCCATTTAGAGGAGGCTTTTGGCTCTCCATGAACAGCCAGGGTTCTCAGTGGTGGCATTTTTAGTCTCGGAGAAATCCTGATTCCTTTGGTATTTGAGGTTTCAGACGCCCAGTCTCAGGCCAATTACCCTGGATATGAACATGGGCCATTTTCCCTCTGAAAAAAACCACACCGTCCCAGTTTCTTATTACCATTTAGGAGGAAGGTGCAATCTCTCCAAAAGTAGCCAGGGTTCTAACTGGTGATATCTTTAGTCTATGAGAAATCCCCAGTTTCTTAATACCAGTTTGGAGGTAGTGTTGGTCACTCCAAAAGTAGCCAGGCTTCTAACTGCTGGCATCTTTTCTCTGCGATAAAACATTTGGTTTGGAATTTTAGCAGGCCGAAGCCCAGTCTCAGGACCATGCCCCTGCATGCAAAGAAGGGCCTATTTCTCTCTGAAATAAAGATCACTTCACCACTTTTGTAATATCCATTTAGAGGAGGCTTTTGGCTCTCCATGAACAGCCAGGGTTCTCAGTGGTGGCATTTTTAGTCTGGGAGAAATCCTGATTCCTTTGGTATTTGAGGTTTCAGACGCCCAGTCTCAGGCCAATTACCCTGGATATGAACATTGGCAATTTTCCCTCCGCAAAAAACCACACCTGCCCAGTTTCTTAATACCATTCAGCAGGAAGATACAGTCTCTCCATGAACAGCCAGGGTTCTAACTGGTGGCATCTTTAGTCTGGGAGAAATCCTCATCCTTTCGGAATTCTAGATGTCAGACACCCAGTCTCAGGCCAAGGTCCCTGGATAAGAACATGGGCCATTTTCCCTCTGAAAAAAACCACACCCTCCAAGTTTCTTAATACCAGTTTGGAGGTAGTGTTGGTCACTCCAAAAGTAGCCAGGCTTCTAACTGCTGGCATCTTTAGTCTGCGAAAAAACATTAGGTTTGGAATTTTAGCAGGCCGAAACCCCGTCTCAGGACCATGCCCCTGCATGCAAAGAAGGGCCAATTTCTCTGTGAAATAAAGATCACCACTTTTGTAATACCCAATTAGAGGAGGATTTTGGCACTCCATGAACAGCCAGGGTTCTCAGTGCTGGCATTTTTAGTCTAGACGTAATCCTGATTCCTTTGGTATTTGAGGTTTCAGACGCCCAGTCTCAGGCCAAGGGCCCTGGATATGAACATGGGAACGAACACGGGACATTTTCCCTCTGAAAAACACCACACCCTCCCAGTTTCTTAATACCAGTTTGAAGGTAGTGTTGGTCTCTCCAAAAGTAGCCAGGCTTCTAACTGCTGGCATCTTTACTCGGCGATAAAACATTTGGTTTGGAATTTTAGCAGGCCGAAGCCCAGTCTCAGGCCCATGCCCCTGCATCCAAACAAGGGCCTATTTCTCTGTGAAATAATGATTACTTCACCATTTTGGTAATATCCATTTAGAGGACGCTTTTGGCATTCCATGAACACCCAGGCTTCTCAGCGGTCGCATTTTTAGTCTGGAAAAAATCCTGATTCCTTTGGAATTTGAGGTTTCAGACGCCCAGTCTCAGGCCAAGGGCCCTGGATATGAACATTGGCCATTTCCCTCTGGAAAAAAACACACCCTCCCAGTTTCTTAATATCATTTAGGAGCAAGATACAGTCTCTCCAAAAGTAGCCAGGGTTCTAACTGGTGGCATCTTTAATCTGGGAGAAATCCTGATCCCTTCGGAATTTGAGCTGTCAGAAGTACAGTCTCAGGTCAATTACCCTGGACACGAACACTGGCCATTTTTCCTCTGAAAAAAGGCACTCCCTCCCAGTTTCTTAATAGCAATTTTGAGGAAGACATTGTCTCTCCAAAAGTAGCCAGGATTCTAAGTGGTGGCATCTTTAGTCTGGGAGAAATCCTGATCCTTTCCGAATTTTAGATGTCAGACACCCAGTCTCAGGCCAAGGTCCCTGGATAAGAACATTGGCAATTTTCTCGCTGGAAAACAAAACACCCTGTGGGTATCTTGATTGTTTGTATCCGATAGACTGCGAGCACGGATAAAACTCATTAAACCTGTGTAAGCTAAAAGTTACTGTAGCATTTATTAAGCGTTAGAAACACAGGGTTTTACAGAGGATTGCTCTTTTGCAGCCCAGAGTAAAACGGCAAGTTAAAGCAGGGCGGTAAGAGGGGAGAGAAATAGAGAAACGTGGGAGGAGAGAAAAGCGTGGGAGAAATGTGAGGAGGGAGAAAGGAGGAAATGAGAAAGCAAGAGAGAGGAGGGTAAAAAGAAAAAGAGAAAGAGAGTAAGAGAGAGAGAGAGAAAGAGAAAGAGTAAGAGAATAAGAGTAAGAGTAAGAGTAAGAGTAAGAGTAAGAGAGCGATTTCCTGTCTACAATACAATAAATCTTCTTCTACCATGAATATTCTAATTCCCGAAAACCAATGAGATACAAAATGCTAATTCTACAATATTTGCATGCAACCTATAGGAGCCATGGTATTAGCATGGCAAGTTGCCTTCCAAACTGGAAAAACTAGTTTCTGTACCCTGGGGGGATGACTCAGAATCTCGGGCCCACCCTGAGATAGAATGCATTGTTTAATCAGTTGAGTGATTGACCTTAGCCGGCCACTCCATTGTCTGGTGGCTATTTAGTAACTATGATTTGATATATAGAAAGTGGCTTTCATTTCTGTCATGTCCATGGATCCTATATTCCCAGAATCTGAGCATTTATATTTGTGAGATTTTCAGATTCATCCTTCCCAACATTTCCCCCTTTCTGTTCAAAAACTAAAATAGTGGAGTGTAACAAGATACAAATGCTACTACAATTATTACTACTAGAATAAACAGACTTATTTTATAGAGTCCTTTTCTTGCAGGTGGAATAGCAATTTGATGCTTCTGTCATCCTTCTAACTTCTGGGCAGTTTTTCATCATATCACTAGGTTTCTTGTAGAAATATTAAGGTCCTTAAGTCACAGCAGCAGGCACTACAGTTATGGTGTTACTCTGTTGTTGAGAATTCAGGTGCAAAGCTGCTAGGATTTCAGTGAGCTTCTGGTCTCGTGCCTTTGCTTGTGCAGCTAATGCAGCAGTTTGTGATTTTTGAGCTGTGAGAACATTTTCAATTTTTTCTCCTAGAGTTTTCCCAAATTCACTTGCTTGAATGGAGGCCACCTGCTGTGGGCTTCCAATTTTATTACACGCATCTATCATTTCTGGGACCGTAGGTCTTTCTTTTCCCATGGCTTTGATGACTCTTTTACATTCTACATTGGCATTATTTTCAATAATATCCCGTATCATTATTGGACGGGCTATGTCATCACCACACTGCCTTTCTGCTGCTTGGATTACTCTGTCCACAAATGTAGTAAATGGCTCAGACGGTTCCTGGGTGATCAGGTTATAAGCTTTTTCAAAATTTCCTGCAGGCTGAATTTGCAAAAAAAAAAAGCTTTGTGGGCCATCTTTTTGATGTCCTCTAAGGCTGTTCTAGGTAAATTCAATTGGTCCTCGTTTCTATCATCTGGATGCTCACCTATTAGTTTAGATATGGTCAGGGTACGCAGGTCTGGATCAGTACTTTGTCTGTAATTAGCTAATACTTCAGTGAGCAAGCGCTTCCATTTTAATTCCCATAGGAGGTACTGTGAATCTGTGAGAGTTACATTAGCAAGATTCTTACAGTCATTGGGTGTGAGTGTATGTCCTTCTAAGATGCTTTTGAGCAGCTGTTTGAAATATGGGGAACAAATTCCACTATCTCTTATTGCCTTTCTTAATTCCTTAATTTCATGGGATGGAATAGCAGACCATGTTCTAGGGCCACCAGCCTGCTGGCTGAATATTACAGGCATGGCTAAAATATCAATATTTTCATCTTTGCAAATTTCTCGTCTAATGCTATGCCAATCTGTCAGCTGACAATTCTCGTAATATTTCTGGAGGTTTGATTCAAGCGAGTTTCTAGGATATAATGTCTCATTTTGAAGCGGAAATGTCCTGTGCATAATAGGCAAAGCATCTGCTTGTGTAAAAGAGTTCCTGGATTGTCCTGTATTTATTAATGTATGTGTTATGCCATCAAGTCCCCCTCCGATTTGTACAATATGTGTGCTAGGGTGTGAGAATAAGGCTGAACTGGGCAAGTTCGGTGCCTGGTTTGGCTTTGGTGCTGTAGGGATTTGGTGTACTGCACTGCGAGTTGCAGAGGGATTCTGCAGTAATGCAACGGCGCTGAGAATGTAGATGCGGTGGAAGGAGTCCGACGGAGGGATATTGCTGGAGTGATGTGTTAGTAGCCGGGAGAGACGAGGGTGGTGTAGGCGGCGCTGGCGAGTCCTGAGCATGTGCCCTGTTCGTTGCCGGTGTGACGTGGGCAAGCGTGGTGTCTGCAGGCATGGCGGGCTGCCTCGGTCTGGGAGGGGCTTTGAAGAGATGAGTAGCACTGGCGTGCGTGCGTTGCTGGACTGTCAGTGGGGGGGCCGGGACGGGAGGCAGGAACGAGGCTGGAGGGTGCAGTGGTTCGAGGCAGGAGGCTGCGGTGAAAATGAAGCAGCAGAATCTGGGACTATGGCGGCAACTGGCGGCGGGGTGTGGATCACGGGCAGGTTGGGGCACGTCGGCAGCAGTGCCGGCACGGAACAGCAGCTCTGCGGCGGCGGCTCGGGCGACGGAGCAGGAGAGGGCAGGCAGTGCGGGGGCGCGGCTGCAGTCGTGTTTTGAGCAGGAGGACGGGCAGGCAGCAGCTCCTCGATGAACACTGCCGGTAGGGGCTGGGCTGCAGCGTGGGAGCTGGGAAGCTGAGCTGAGGCGGCGGTTGAAGCATGATGAGGCAGCAGCACAGTCACGCGGGGTGGTGCAGGCGGCGGGGGTCTGTGGGGTGAGCCCCCCCCGCCTCCTGGCTGGGGGCGGGGCGTGCCGCTACCGGCGGCACTGGCGTGGGACCGAAAGGCACCTCCAGGCATCCAGGGATTGCAGGTAGCACAGACGTTGTGTCCAGCGTGGCTGTGGGCGCTGCAGCTTGCTGAGTTTGTAAGGGGTTTGAAACAATGGGCTGCTCAGCCACGGGCGGCATGGCGGGAGCACTGGGTCTTGGGGGTGGGGCTACGAGGCTTCCGGGAGAGAGGAAGGGGGCGGGGTCTGGATGACGCCAGCAGCAGGGGGCGGGGCCGCAGTGATGACGAAACCGGGAGGTGGGTGTGCAGAGGCAGAGGCAAGGGGCGGGCTCGCGGCGGGGGCGGAGGCAAGGGGTGGGGTCGCGGCGGTGACGGAGGCAAGGGGTGAGTGCGCGGGGCGGAGCCGGGGAGCGGGGCCACGGCAGTGAGGGACACGGGGGCGGAATCAAGGGGCGGGGCCGACGCTGTGACGGACAGGGGTGTGGGGGGAGTGGGGCGGAGCCAAGGGGCGGGGCCGCAGCGGTGATGGACACGGGCGCGGGGGGACCGGGGGCGGAGCCAAGGGGCGGGGCCGCAGCGGTGATGGACACGGGCGCGGGGGGACCGGGGGCGGAGCCAAGGGGCGGGGTCGCGGCTGTGACGGAGGCAGGAGGGAGGGCAGAGGCTGAGCTGAGAGGCCGGGCAGCGGCGCTGACTGAAGGAGGGAAAGGGGAGGCAGGAATGGGGGGAGCAGGGGAGACAGAGATGGCTGTGGCTGCGGGGGAGGCAGGGGACACAGCAGGATCGGTCGCTGACAGCGCGGGAGCACTTGTTGCAGGGTCAGGGGTGGATGCGGTGGGTGGGATTGCGGGGATAGGCTGCGGGGGAGCGGGAGCTGGGGGAGGAGCCGCGGGAGCATTGGGGATGGCGACCACTGGATCCCTGAGATTAAGAGGGGTGGGATCCAGGGACACGAGGGCAGGGGGAGGAGCCGAGGAAGCGGGGGGGGTGGCTGCAGCGGGGGGCTGCTGTTTCTCAGCAAATAGCTCTACTAACGCGCGACAAGCCGGGACTAGTTCGGCTGCAGACATATCCCGGCGGGAAATATGATTAAAAAGCCTCACCCCCACTTTATCCCAGAAGTCCCTGGTAAAGGTTTCAGAACGATCTACGGCTGGAAAGTTAAGTAAAGTCCACTCTAAGAGATTTTTTAACTCTTGTTTAGGTAGGTTATATTGAGTGGAACCTAACAAATACTTTAGTTGCTTATAGAGCGCTCTCTTGTGAGCAGAGTGAGTTTGTCCCATTATTTAATTATGTACTAACCTCGGTATTGCCGACACAGTGTCCTTTATCCGGCCCCTGCAGAGACGCTGGCCAGGCAGTCCCGTGGCACGGAGAACTCTGTATATCGATCCCCTCTGAGCAGCGCTTTATGCGTCGCTGGGCAGCAGCGTAGCGCGCTCGGGATCTCCCCAACACACTGAGCAGCAGCTCAGGCGGTGCTATGCAGCGCCTGCTGTGCTCGCCGCACGTGGCACGTCCTCGCTATGCTCCAGGAGACACCGATCCACAGTGTCTCCGAGCTCGAGGATTTTCCACGGCAGACTCCTCAGGAGCTCCAGGCACCACCGCACTGCAGCAGTGCCCGTGCTCGAGGCTGTCAGACAGACCACCCAAAGCTCGGCTTCCCTCGCCCGGTGGCTGTCTCGACAGAAATATTTTAGGAGCTCCAGCTTATTACCATACTGTGTTACACTTTAAACTCTAAAAACTACTCTTTGGACCTTAGGAGGATCTTCTGTGGCCTTTGGACTTGCTTCTCTAGGACCAGACATTGTTCAATCAAGAGAGGATTACCTTCTGCGGCCATCCATTGTCTTTTGGTTATTTAGTAACTGAGGTTTGGTATCTCAAAGACGGCCATTTCTATGTGCTTGTAGATTCTATTCTCAGGGTCCCTTGGTGAGGATTCATATTTGCAAGATTTTCCTGGCTCATTTTCTCCAACACCCTCCCAGTTTCTTAATACCATCTAGGAGGAAGATACAGTCTCTCCAGAAGTAGCCAGGATTCTCAGTGGTGGCGTCATTAGTCTAGGAGAAATCCTGATAATTTTGGAATTTTAGCTGTCAGACGCCCAGTCTCAGGCCCATTGCCCTGGACACGAACATTTGCCATTTTGGCTCTGAAAAAAACCACACCCTCCCAGTTTCTTAATAGCAGTTTGGAGGAAGTCATTGTCTCTCCAAAAGTAGCCAGGATTCTATGTAGTGGCATTTTTAGTCTGTGAGAAATCCTGATCATTTCTGAATTTTAGCTGTCAGACGCCCAGTCTCAGGCCCATTGCCCTGGACACGAACATTTGCCATTTTGGCTCTGAAAAAAACCACACCCTCCCAGATTCTTAATAGCAGTTTGGAGGAAGTCATTGTCTCTCCAAAAGTAGCCAGGATTCTAAGTGGTGGCATCTTTAGTCTGTGAGAAACTTGATCATTTCAGAATTTTAGCTGTCAGACGCCCAGTCTCAGGCCCATTGCCCTGGACACAAACATAGCCATTTTCCTTCTGAAGAACCACACCCCTCCCAGTTTCTTAATACCAGTTTGGAGGAAGACATTTTATCTGCAATCGTAGCCAGGATTCTATGTAGTGGCATTTTTAGTCTGGGAGAAATCCTGATCATTTTGGAATTTTAGCTGTCAGACGCCCAGTCTCAGGCCCATTGCCCTGACACGAACATTTGCCATTTGCGCTCTGAAAAAAAAAAAACACACCTCCCAGTTTCTTAATAGCAGTTTGGAGGAAGACATTGTCTCTCGAAAAGCAGCCAGGATTCTAAGTGGTGGCATCTTTAGTCTGGGAGAAATCCTGATCCTTTTGGAATTTTAGTTGTCAGACGCTCAGTCTCAGGCCACTTGCCCTGGCTACCAACATGGGCCATTTTCCATCTGAAAAACCACACCCTCCCAGTTTCTTAATACCAGTTTGGAGGTAGTGTTGGTCTCTCCAAAAGTAGCCAGGCTTCTTACTGCTGGCACCTTTAGTGTGCGGAAAACATTAGGTTTGGAATTTTAGCAGGCCGAAGCCCAGTCTCAGGACCATGCCCCTGCATGCATAGAAGGGCCTATTTCTCTGTGAAATAAAGATCACTTCACCACTATTGTAATATCCATTTAAAGGAGGCTTTTGCACTCCGTGAACGGCCAGGGTTCTCAGTGGTGCCGTTTTTAGTCTGGGAGAAACCTGATTCCTTCGAATTTTAGTTGTCAGACGCCCAGTTTCAGGCCAAGGGCTCTGGATATGAACATCGGCAATTTTCTGTCTGAAAACACCACACCCTCCCAGTATTTAATAGCAGTTTTGAGGAAGATATTGTCTCTCTAAAAGTTGCCAGGGTTCTCAGTGGTGGCATTTTTAGTCTGTGAGAAATCCTGATTCCTTCCGAATTTGAGGTTTCAGACGCCCTGTCAGAGGGCTAGGTCACAGGATAAGAACATGTGCCATTTTCCCTCTGAAAAAAACCACACCCTCCCAGTTTCTTAATACCAGTTTGGAGGAAGACATTTTATATGCAATCGTAGCCAAGGTTCTAAGGGGTGGCATCTTTAGTCTGGGAGAAATCCTGATCCTTTCGGAATTTTAGTTGTCAGACGCCCAGACTCAGGCCACTTGCCCTGGCTACCAACATGGGCCATTTTCCATCTGAAAAAAACCACACCCTCCCAGTTTCTTAATACCAGTTTGGAGGTAGTGTGTGTCTCTCCAAAAGTAGCCAGGCTTCTTACTGCTGGCATCTTTAGTGTGCGGGAAAACATTAGGTTTGGAATTTTAGCAGGCCCAGGCAGATGCCTAAGCTGCTCTTCACAGCCTTCTGCCTTTCCCTGCCCCTGTCCCAGGGCAGCGGGCCTCAAGGACTGAAAGGACCACAGAGAGCCAAAGGGGGACACTTGCACCTACCTCACTGGGAGCTCCTTGGGAAGCTCTTTGCTTAAGAAGCAAGCTCCTTTTCTCCGAAGGCATTTCCCCAAATGTGTAGCTTTCCCCAGGAACACCAACGCATTCTTCAGAAGCCCTGGCAAGGCTGAGTTACTTCTGGGCCTTTGAGAACAGGCGCTGCAGCTCTAGCTCGTGTTCCCCCAAGTGTGTTTTCAGGTGGAGGTTCAGATGTGCCGCCCCAAGCCCCCTACAAACACAAGCTGCCTGTGGGAACAAGGATCCATTGGGACGCTTTGAGGTCTCATGTAACAAGAAGTCCAATTGTGGCTCTGCAGAGCCAAGGAGATCATTACGACACAACATGGTCTCA
>JAREIS010002651.1:0-10526 GCA_030060385.1 Muscicapa striata striata | reverse complement strand
TAGTTTATACAGGGTGTAATAGAGCACTGGGGTGTTTTTTCTGCCACAAGTTCAGAGAAATCATTTGGGAATCCAAATACTTCATGATTTAATTAGAGAAAAGTGGTCTGGAGCCACTAGCTGGAGGGAATGACCAAAAATGGGAAAAAGATGAATGGTACAAACGGAACAAATTCTACAACACCATGGACCAGTCCCTGGGAACCCTAATGGATTCATATCAGACTCCTGCTAAGCCAAGATCCTGCTCAATTCCTGAAATTAAAGAAGGAGAAGTACTTAACAGAGCCGTGAAAATTGGATGTTATACAAAAGCAGGGCTGTATATTAAGGAGGACATGCAGCAGGTGGATTGAGAAATCTGAAACTTCCAAGTAGCTTTCCTTTTTTTCGGGAAAGGGAGAGGAAGATGAAGCCAGGAAAATGAGGATAAAAAGGAGGCTGAGTTTTACAGACTGCATGGAAAATGCCCATGGCCTCTCCTTTTGTGATATATATATATATCATATTGTAATTCGTGTTGTAATTTGTGTTTTATATAAAATAAGTCTGCAAAATAAAAAAATAAAAATAAATAAATAAATAAACGAGCCACAAAGTAAAGGCAGTGATTGCCTCAGAGCTAGGTAAATTAACATATCTACAGGTCGGACTGTTACCGATAAGCATCTATCTCCTGGGGAAACCTGGAAACTCAAGGAGGTGAAGCCTTTCCCGAAAATCCCATCACTCCCCCCCCCAGGACTGCATTCCCCGACTCTGGATGAAGTCCACCACCTAAAGGCAATACACAACGGACACAAAATCTCGTCAAAGAGCAGGAAGGACTTTGTCTTATGTGGATACCAGAGCTGAATTTGAAAGAAACAAAGGACTGTCTTGCTTCAGGCTATGAAAAACAGTATAAAAAGGGGTTCAACCAAAACGGCGGTGTGAACACCAGGGGACCAAGTGCGACAGAGGCTGGTTAACATGGTGTGTTCACCCAACACCGACCCCGGGCTCGGTGTTGTACTTTCCGGTTGTGGCTTTGCAGGACCGTATTTTTGGTCGCGAAAATAAAATTTGCCAATTTAACCTTTAATTCTGTTTGATTCGTTTATTATCTATAACAATCTTGGTGACCCCGACGTGATCCTGATTTTGAGTTTGGGGGCCCCTTTCCGACCAGGAGGCGCCGCTGACTTCAGCGACCTGGTGGAATTGGGGAATTCCCAAAGCCAGTCAGGATCCCGAACTAAAAATTCAAAAGCCACAATCGGAAAGGGAAAAGTTGGGCCCTGAGCTCGGAGAAACCGCTGCAACGCTTTTCACTCATAAAACTCGGGACAGAAAAAAGAATCCACGCAGGAAAAGGAGCCGTGAAGTATTGGCGTGGTTGAGTGAGGTGTGACTGAGCGCGTGATTGAGACGTGATTTTATCACGGCGAAAAAGGACCCCAAAACCGCAGTTCCATTATCCCGCGAGGGGTGTGGTCGGTTGCGGGAAGCGAACGTAACGTGGTATTAACTCTCTCTGTCTCGTGTCAAGCCTAAAACTTGGGAAGTTTTGGGGGTCGGTCACGGGAGATCGGGAGGGAAGGTACGCCCTGGAATTGGGAATTGGTAAACCTCTCAGATCGTAGGGCAGGACAAGCCCTGGAAAAGGAAAAGAGAGCTCTCCTCCTTTCAAAACTCCACGGAACGGTTCTCTGTGTGAGGTGAGTAGATTGGAAACATTGAAATAAAGTTTAAACTTTAGTACGGTAGCACCCGACCTGGCGGTGGTCCCGGCGTAAAACACGGTAAATAAGCAAAACAATGGTAGCTTGGGAGGGAAAACCTTTAGAGAAAATGGGACAGAAAGAGCAAACCTCAGGGAAAACCCCAGAGAAGTCAGCTAAGATAAGATGTTGAAATACTGGGAGCGAGGTTACGGGCCGCATCCCCGCAGGCTGACCCCGTGCCTGTGTCCGAGGCGGAGAAGGGCGGAGGCGCGCTGCGGTCGCGGGGCAAGGAGAGTACCGCCGCTGTAAGGCAAAGTCGTCGCGTGGCTTTGTCTGGGTTCCCGTACTACCCAGTTTACTGGGACAGGTTAGTCGAGCTCAAACGTGATTGCGAGCTCTGCTCCCCAGCCCAGGCGAGGTCTTGCGAGGCGGGGACAGAGAAGCCGCGAGCGTGTCCCGGCCTCCGCCCGGCTGCTGCTGCCGGTTTTGTGAAGAGGAGGGGAGCGGGCACCCGCCGCTCCTCCGGGGAAAGGTGGAGGGCGAGGCGGCGCGCCTCATCCCTTTTCTGCCTGGCCTTAAGCCGCCCGCCCGCTCCGGGTGCAGTATTTTTAGCTGTCGGTCGGGTGCGCAGTGGCCGGCAGCCGGGGCTGGATGCGGCCGGAGATGCGTGGAGCCTGCCGAGGCTTTCCCCGGCCCCTTTCCCGAGAGTCCCGAGCATGGCTTGCTCGGCCGAGGTGGCTGCGCCGTTCCCCGCTCCCGACCTGTTTGCCCAGAGTGTGTCCGTGTCAGAAGGGCCTGGGGGACGTTCAGTGCAGAGTGTGCCTCGCCTTGGCTTTTGTCGGCTTTTGCCGGAGGGGCTCAGTGATGGAGTCGCCCAGTGGAGTTTGCGGGCCGGGGTGGCAGCACCCCTTCCCGCCGTGTGTTGTTGAAGTCATCCTTCCGACCCTAAGCCGGGACCCGTGTATCGGGCGAAATTTTTCAGGGGCGGTTTACAGCAGCTGGGAAAACCCGACAGAGAAGCCCGGGAATGTCGTGGGCAAAGGGCGGCGGCGCCTGCGCCCTATCTCGGCACCGGCCGGTGTGATCGAGCCACCGTGCCTCCGACGGCCTGGGTGTCTGGCCTGCCCCAGCTGTTGTGGCGCCGGCGGGCTGAGTTGCGAGCGGCTCGGTTTTTTTTTGTTTTTTTAGGAATGCCAGTGTGTGGGGTGGATCGTGAAGGCTGCCCGCCCAGCTTTTTTATTTTTTTTTTTTTCTCACGCAGCCTTGGGCTGCGCGGCGCCGAGCCAGCAGATCCCAGGCGGCCCCTCCTGGGCAAGGCAGGCAGCTGGACGGGGAGGCTCCGGAGTGCTTCTACTGTGAGAAGAAAGGTCACTTTAAAGAGGACTGTGGGAAGTGGATGAAAGACGGGGGGTGTTACGAGAGAATTAGAAGAGTCAGGGCTTTTTTTCGTTTGGGGTTGAGCATCCTTGAGCCCTGATAGAGCTGGGGTTGGGACCAAAACTAATTTTAATGTGTTAGTAGACTCTGGTGCTAAGCAACGTCCAACAGCTGCCTTCAGGATGTAATATAAGTAAGGAAACTGTGATGGTGATTAGAGCAAAAGGGGTTAAAGGTTTCAAGTCAAAGCTGCAGTTTGTTGAGCCTGAAGTTAAGTATTTAAGACACTGGCTGGTAAAGGGAAGGAAGAAATTAGGCCCAGAAAGGATAGCAGGAATTATATCTCTACCTCCCCAAACAAAGAGGGAGGTCAGGCAGCTGGGTGGGACTCCTGGGTTATTGCAGGCAATAGATTGAGGGGTACAGAAAAGGTAAAATTTTTATACGAGAAATTGACCACTGACAAAGTAAAATGGACAGAACGGGACGAGGAGGGATTCAAAGAAGTAAAAGAAATCTTCATGATAGCTCCTGTGTTTAATCTCCCAGATATAAAAAGGCCATTTCAATTATTTGTAGACGTTAGCAACCAGACTACCTACGGAGTCTTAACACAGGCTTGGGCAGGAGCTAAGAAACCGGTGGGATATGTATCAAAGCTGCTAGACCCAGTAAGCAGGGGTTGGCCCACTTGCCTACAGGCAATTGTGGCAGCATTATTGGTAGAAGAAGCAAAGAAAGTAACATTTGAGCCTCGTTAGTGGTGTATACTTTCATAACGTGAGGAGTATATTACAACAAAAAGCAGATAAGTGGCTCACGGATGCTAGATTGTTGAAATATGAAGCCATACTAATACACTCACATGATTTAGAACTACAAACAACCACTGCATTGAATCCAGCTCAATTCCTGTACGGGGAAGCATCAGAGGGACCAACCTACGAGTGTGCGGAAATAGTGGAATTGCAGACAAAAATCAGAACAAACTTAGAGGAGGAAGAACTCAAAGGGGAGGAAAATGGTTTGTGGGATGGGTCAGCAAGGGTAATAGAAGGAAAGAGAAAGTCAGGGTATGCAATCATAGATGGGAAAACAGGGGAAGTACTGAATCAGACCCCCAGTGCAAGCTGATCGCCTCAAGCATGTGAATTATATGCGTTTTTCGGGAAAAAAAAAAAAAAAAAAAAAGATTAAAAGGGAAAAGGGGGACAATCTTCACAGATTCAAAATATGCCTTTGGGGTGGTCCACACTTTTGGGAAAATTTGGGAGGAAAGGGGTTAATAAACACTGAGGACGAGGATTAATTCATGGGGAATTAATAAAGCAAATCTAGAAGCTATTGAGAGCCAGAGGCAATCTCAGTAGTACATGTAAAAGGACACCAAACAGGAATACAATTTCGGATCTGGGGAAACAATTTGGCTGATAAGAAAGCCAAAAGTGCTGCACTAATGACAGTAAGTACCCCAGAAGTTGGGGAGAGCAGTACTTGGGAATATCCCCCCGCACTCTCCGAAAGAGGTTGAGGAATACAGGAAGATAGGAGGGACATTAGAAGATAGTAAGTGGAAGTTACCAGATGGGAGGGAATTAGTATCAAAGGACTATACCAGAAAATTCTGAAGAGATTGCATATGCAAACTCATTAGAGATCCCAGGCTCTAGCAGAACAGTTTCTGAGATTCTTTAGATGTAAAGGGATTTATAAGCTGGCAAACAAGAGGTGCAAGGGTGCCTAACATGCAAGAGAGAGAGTAAACAAAGCCAGGACACAACAGGTAATCTGGGGTAGTCGCCTATAGCCTATCGTCCCTTTGAAAGAATTCAAGTGGATTTCACTGAATTACCAAAAGTTGGGAGGTATAAGTTTTTACTAGTATTAGTAGATAAATTAACTCATTTGGGTAGAAGCTACCTAAGCTCTAGGGCCACCGCCCAGGCAGTATCTAAATTCCTTCTGGAAGAACTCATCCCTCGATATGGTGTAATCAATCATATAGACTCGACCAAGGAACACACTTCACCTCAAAAATTATTAAACAATTAGCGGAGGCTCTGGGAATTCGGGTGGGAATACCATACCCCATGGTATCCTCAGAGTTCTGGACAAGTTGAAAGGATGAATCAGACGTTGAAGGCCCAGTTATCAAAATTAATGATAGAAACTAAAATGTCCTAGCCAAAATGCCTCCTTAGCATTATTAAATATCAGGACTATGCCTCATTCTGAGACAGGGTTATCTCCTTTGAAATGTTATACGGTATGCTCCTATGATCATGGGATGCCCGTGGACACCCAAAAATAGAAGATGGACAAATACAACCATACCTAATAAACCATAAGTAAAAATTTACAGGATCTTCAAAGCAGGGAATTGTTACACAAAATGTTCCTCTAGGGTTTGCCATACACAAAATCCAACCTGGGGATCACATTCTCATAAAAACCTGAAAAGAGGTTTCTCCCTCACTGGGAGGGTCCTTTCTTGTTCTTTGACCACAGACACAGCAGTCCGGACAGCAGAAAAGGGCTGGACACACGCCCAGAGCGAAAAAGATCGAGACAAGAGAAGAGACACCGAGTGGAAAGTGACCTCCACCCTGGAAGCCTCAAGCTAAAATTGCGCTGGACAAGTAAATGAGCACCTTAGATCAGATAAGGTGTTCAGTTCCTGGGGCAGGTGTTTTCCTTTGTTCATTTCAGGTGCCAGATTTGTTGTAAGGTTTGGGTCACACATTGTATATGGGGAATCAGGCCTAAAGGTCTTTGTACTAAGTGCCTTGAGGAAGAGCTGTCTCTGACTGACCGAATTCTAATACTTGCCACCAAATTGAATATTATTGAACCGGAGTCATCGAGTGGTTTTCACTTGTACCAACACAGGACTGGGGGCAAACTAAATTGCAGGAGGGTAATTTTGGAAATTGAGTGCCAGAGAGCAAATAAAGTATCTTGTTGGACAGATACAGTAAAAATTATCAAGGTGGGATGCCTTTAAGGGACGGTATGCAGTTTGACTTCACATTGGCCCCTGAAGAATACTTCTGCTGCCAAGAAGATGGTTTCCCCGCCAGCAGCAGCACCTGGTGGGCGTAGGCAGAGGCAGAGAAGTACACCTATGGGGAGTCCTGGGTGAGCCTGAGCCTAGTCATGTATCCTCTGACTAATGCATACCCAGAGAATGGCTTGAGCCCTGCAATACAAAGCCATAATGAGTGTGGGGAGTGCACACCACCAGTACCCCTGCTCACCCTGTCCTAGCTAATTGCACCCTGAGGGGAAAGAGGAGCAATGCACTCTTAAGGCACTCAGTATATAAAGTGTAAATTGGGGAGAAAATCGTATGCTATGATCCCATGGCAAGAAACAGAAACGGGCAATCAGAGACATTTGCTCATACATTCACAAAAAGAAGTGCAAGCCAGACACCTCTTCCCACATGTGAACAATGCAATCGTACAGTTTGGATAGGGGGAAAAGAAAATCGGTATTTGTGGCTTATTTTCAGGTGAATCAATTATGTTATGAAAATACTCAACTAGGGATGTGTGTCATGAAGAGAGAACCTACTGGGTGGGCAAAAATCTAAGGTATGAAAGCGACTCATCTCAGACACTGAACCTGTCATCATAGACCTTCTCGAGGAAGATGATGTCCGAATCTGTGCCCAGTTTGATAACACTTTCTGTTTTTCTAGAGATAGGAAGGCATGGATCCTGAGAGCAAAATAAAACAGATAGCCATAGAAATAAAGAAACAGGAATCAGAGATGAGAAGAAAGAGAATGGAGCAGGAAAAGCTGAGGACCCTAAGGGAACAATATGATTTATTAGAGAGACAGTATGATAATTGGGGCTTACCTAGCTCAGACAAGAATTTGTTTATCGATTTAATGCAAGAGATTGCAAACCGAATTAGATTGACTAACTGCTGGATTTGGCGGGGACTCAAATCAGCAGAAAATGGCCCTAGAAAGGTGAGAGCTTAACTCCAGAGCAACTCCTAAGGGGGATAAAACCCAAATTTCAAAGACACTTCAAAGACCTGAGGGCTGGATCTAGATAAAAGAGTGATTGGATCAATTTGTATCAGTCGGGAGAGAAGAGAATATACTGAGGTAGTGGGATACACCCTGTGTGTCTCCACCTTAACCGTAAATTTAGATAACAAAAGTAAAATTTACAGCCAGAGTCCCCTACTGGGTACTGGAGCCTAAAAAAAAAAAAAAAAAAAAAAAAAAAGGCAATTGTGAGTGGAGGACAAGGTTGGACTTTGCTAGAATAAAAGCCTGAGCTAACCCTTACCAGTCACTAGGAGAATTAAGTACTTACTGGGTTGAACCAGGAAGTACAAAAGTACATGGAAAGCTCCTGATGGGATATACTGCGTATGTGGGAAGAAAGCATAGTGAATTACCACAAAATGGAAGGGGTCATGCACTCTAGGGATTATTCAGCTGGTCTTCTTTACTTTACCAAGGTCTGACAGTACTTTTCCTGGGGGCACCTCTCTATGAGACACTGAATAGAGAAAAAAGGGAATTAAGGAAGAAGCCCTGATGTGGGTGGCAGCCAAGTTTGGGGAGGGGAAGAGTGGCCAGCTGAATGAATAATAGAATACTATGGTCCTGCAACTTGGGCACAAGATGGAAGTTGGGGGTACCGACTCCAGTGTACCTGTTGAATAGGTTGATAAGGCTGCAAGCCGGTAGAGATTGTGTCAAATCACACCTCGGATGCTCTCGAATTGTTGGCTAAACAGCACTCCCAGATGCGAGCTTTTGTATACCAGAATAGAATAGCATTAGACTATTTGTTAGCACAAGAAGGGGGAGTCTGTGGGAAATTTAATGAATCTGAATGCTGTGTCGAAATTGATGATTACGGAGAAACTATAAAGGGTCTTGCAGCAGAGATAAAGAGGGTAGCACACGCTCCAGTCCAAATGGAATTCCATTCTCCAGGCATCTTGGTGGGACCAGTTACTATCAGAGCTTGGTGGAAAAAAAGGTAGTGTTCTTTATTGTGTGTTCATTGGCAGGAATCATATTCATACCATGTTTAATACCTTGTTTTATTAGACTAATACACTGGTGGTACAGGGCATGCAAACTGCAGCTATGCCCATGGATCCTGAACTCACATTAGGAAGGGTAAATGGTAGAGCCTCCAAAATAATGAAATTAGGGAGAGGAGAGATGAACACCAGGGCAATGGGAAGCGCTGACAAAATTTGAAGAAAAGATAGAGAGAAATCAGCTCCCCTATATAGATTATCAAAAAGAGCCAGTAGAAGAATGGGATGGCAGGAAGAAAGAATCTGAAGAGAATTAAAATGGGGAACACGAATTAATGTGTTTATATAGAAGGGGAGGGATTGTGATATATATATATCATATTGTAATTGTGTTGTAATTTGTGTTTTATATAAAATAAGTCTGCAAAATAAAAAATAAAAATAAATAAATAAATAAACGAGCCACAAAGTAAAGGCAGTGATTGCCTCAGAGCTAGGTAAATTAACATATCTACAGGTCGACTGTTACCGATAAGCATCTATCTCCTGGGGAAACCTGAAACTCAAGGAGGTGAAGCCTTTCCGAAAATCCCATCACCCCCCAGGACTGCATTCCCGACTCTGGATGAAGTCCACCACCTAAAGGCAATACACAACGGACACAAAATCTCATCAAAGAGCAGGAAGGACTTTGTCTTATGTGGATACCAGAGCTGAATTTGAAAGAAACAAAGGACTGTCTTGCTTCAGGCTATGAAAAACAGTATAAAAAGGGGTTCAACTAAAACGGCGGTGTGAACACCAGGGGACCAAGTGCGACAGAGGCTGGTTAACATGGTGGTGTCACCCAACACCGACCCCGGCTCGGTGTTGTACTTTCCGGGCTGTGGCTTTGCAGGACCGTATTTTTGGTCGCGAAAATAAAATTTGCCAATTTAACCTTTAATTCTGTTTGATTCGTTTATTATCTATAACACTTTTGTTCATGAATGAAGTCACTTTTACAGGACTCCTCTGTCTCCTTTGCGGACACAAAATTCTGGCCACGTGAATTTTCCCGCAAGGCCCCGGGGCCTCTCTCAAACATCCCTGGCCCGCCTCGGGCTCCTGCCGCAGATCCAGGTGGGTCCCAGCTCCATCCCGGACTGACCCCAGCTCCCACCGCCCAGCCCTGCTCACCCGAGCTCCCGCCGGCAGCAGCGGCCCTTGGCCTGATCCCAGGGCCGGGCCCAGCCCGAGAGGCGCTCCTCAGGCGAGGTTTCCGAGAAATGGCGGAGCCGGGAAAGGGAGGGGAGACTGTGCCGTGTGCAGAGCCCCGCCCCTGCTGCGACTGGTTGATTCTGTGGTCACTTCGTTCGCCCACTGATTGGGCAGAACAGAACAAGCCCGGTCCCGGCGCCGCCTCAGAGCACCCCCAACGCACCAAAAGCGCTATGGGCGGAGAGTCCGGGCCGGAGCCCGGGAGGCGGCGGCGGAGCTCGGAGGCGGCCCCAGCGCAGCATCCTGGGACGCTGCAGCCACCTCTGTGCTACCCACAGGAACCGTGGACGGGCCAGCGCTGCTCCGCAGCGGTTCCTGCCCAGGCCCCGCTGATTGGCTGAGGAGGAGAGGCCCGGGAGCGGAGAGAAGGAACAGGAGAGATCCCTACCCGAGCACCGAACGGGAACAACAGACCCAGCCTGGGCACAGGGAGGGAATTTATTACCAACCAAATCACAGCAGGACAAGGAGAATGGAAAGAAATCTCTCCAATCCTTTCCCCTCACGCAACAGGATCACCAGGACCATTTGATCACCAGGGCTCTGCCCAACGGGGTCACTGGGGATCATCCAACACCGATCCTCCCATGGGGGATGGAGCTGGAGCAGAGCACGGTTCTTCCCACACTGGGCACTCACAGAGCTTCCTTAGTGGAGCCTCCGTTGGTGTTGGGTCAAGTGAGAGCCCGTCCCTTCGTGTCTCCATCCCCGATCGGGTCTCTCCCTGGGGTGGATGTGCTGATGCGTGGCGAATTCAGAAATCACCTGGAAGATCTTCCCACATTCCAGGCTGTTCCCTGATGTGATCTCGCGTGCTTGGTGAGATTAAAGCTCCAGCTGAAACTTTCCCACATTTCTCACACCCATAGAGCCATTCCCAGTGTGAATGTTCTGGTGTTCCTCAGGTGGGAGCTGTAGCAGAAGCTCTTCCCACCTTCCAAGCACTTTTCGGGCTTTTCTCCCTCCTCCTCTCACATTCCAAGCACTTGTAAGGCTTTTCTTTCTCCTCCATCCAGCTGTGGCTTGGAAATGACAAATCCTTGGTTTGAGTGGAAAAACATGGTGGGGACTCGTTGGGCTGGGAGCCCTACCCAAACCATCTCTAGAATATAGGAGATGTGTTGCGTCCATGAAATTCTCCAAAATATCAAGATTCAGCCC
>JAREIS010002650.1:0-12313 GCA_030060385.1 Muscicapa striata striata | reverse complement strand
GACTTTGGGGAAAAGGATGGAAGTGTTTGTTCCCCACATGGTCATTGCAGTTTTGGAGCAAAAAGGGGGGCATTGGCTCTCGTCAAGTCGCATGTTACAATACCAGGCACTTCTCCGAGAACAGGATGACATTGAATTAAAAATAACTAATCATCTTAATCCAGCAGAATTTCTTAGGAGCAGCAGCCAGGAAGAAGAAGGCGAGGTGACACACGACTGCGTGGAAATCATTGAACAGGTGTATGCCAGCCGGAAAGACCTGAGAGATGAGCCTTTGGAAAATCTGAATGGGAACTGTTTACAGATGGATCCAGCTTTATGGAGAACGGAACTGTATGCGGGATATGCAGTAGTGACTCTGACACAGATAGTAGAAGCTCGAGCTTTGCCTCCGGGAACTTCAGCCCAGAAAGCGGAGATACAAGCTCTGGTAAGAGCCTTAGAATTGAGTCAAGGGAAAAGAGTAAACATTTGGACTGATTCGAAATATGCTTTTGGAGTAGTGCACGTACATGGAGCTCTGTGGAAAGAAAGAGGACTGTTAAATTCTCAAGGATCAGAAATTAAGCACAAAGAACAAATATTAGCACTTTTAGAAGCAGTGCATAAACCTCAGGCGGTAGCAGTGATGCATGTAAGAGGACATCGGAATGAAGAAGGAAAAGCGTTCCAAGGAAACCAGTTGGCCGACAGAGTTGCCAAACAGGTCGCCCGAGAGGTATGGACACAATTAGCCTTATTACCAGCGCGATCTAATCCTGCTACTTCTTTTCTTGAGCAGAGACCATGGTATACACATGAAGATGAGAAACTCGGTCAATTTCTCCAGGCTCAGAAGAATGAAAAAGGATGGTATGTCACGGCTATAGGTCAGGTTGTACTGCCAACAAAGGTAATGAAAACAGTTTTAGAAATCGAACATAACAAGTGCCATTGGGGAGCAGATGCATTAGTACAATTTTTAAAACATGAGGTGATTTCCAACCAGATGTTAACAATGGCTAAACGGATTAATGCCACGTGTCCAGTCTGTATTAAAAATAACCCAGTGACACGAAGGCAAATACAACTAGGAAAGTTACAGGTAGGGCCGCAACCGGGAGACTATTGGCAAATAGATTTCTCAGAGCTACCAAAAGCGCAAGGGTACCGTTATTTGCTGGTGTATGTGTGTACTTTCTCAGGGTGGCCGGAAGCTTTCCCATGCAGAACTAACCAAGCAAAGGAAGTAATTAAAACCTTACTACGAGAAATTATTCCTAGATTTGGGGTCCCATTAGGAATGTCCTCTGATAGGGGGCCTCACTTTGTAGCTGGAGTAGTCCAAGAGGTAGCCAGAGTGTTAGGGATAGATTGGGATCTCCATACACCCTGGAGACCACAATCTAGCGGCCAAGTAGAACGGATGAATCAGACATTAAAAGGCCAGATCAAGAAAATTTGTCAGGAAGCAAAGATACAGTGGCCTCAGGCACTACCTCTAGCTCTGCTAAGGATCAGGATTAAACCTAGGGAAAAGATAGGAGTAAGTCCATACAAAATTTTGTATGGCAAACCATATCATGCTGCGACCTACAAAGGGGACCCTCACTTGGTAGGAGATCAAGTATTGTTGAGTTACATTCTGTCTCTAAATAAAGTCCTTACAGCGCTGCGAGGAGCATTGCAGTGGAACAGGCCTCTGCCCTTGGAAAATCCTGTCCATGACATCCAGCCGGGAGATCAAGTATATGTGAAGAACTGGAATACAGAACCCTTGAAAGAAGTATGGGGCGGTCCTCACCAGGTGATCATGACTACCTACACGGCAGTGAAAGTCCAAGGGATCGAAAACTGGATTCACTACACCCGGATCAAGAAGGTCCCATCGAAATGGGAAGTCCAGCCCTTATCAGCAACAAAAATGGTGTTCAAGGCAATGCCTTATTTCTTTTAACATTAGTCTGTATAATGCAAACATGCTTTTTGCGGGTGGGGGAAGCTTTTGTCAAAATCACTGTGTCTGAACCAAATCTAGTTGTACCTGAGGGAGCAGGAGTAAATTTGACTTGTTTATTTTCTGACAACCAGAGAGTTGGATTTGAGGATGTAAAAGGGTTCTGGAGACTACTTACTACGGACCAGGTATTCACCGAAGGAATTGTGACATTCTGGGATATGGAACAGCAGAAAGGTAATACCACACTGATGATACCCCATATAGAAGTTAATCAGAGTGGTCAGTTCATATGCACTGTGCAAATTGGAGAAAGTTTTAACTATGGGTACGTAATTGTAGTTGTTTTAAAAGAGAATAGGGGGACACCACAGGTGACAGAAGCTGGAAAAACACAACAAGAATCGGGACAAGAAAATTTAATAGTGGGATTAGTTAGAGATTTTGGGCAAGTACAAAATACGACATCCATCACTGCATGTTTACCCTTACCTAAAGCGGCGGGAGATCCAATACCATGGGGCATCATTCCCGTTGGGGAAATGCCTCCAGAAACCATAAATGGGACAAAAGATGTAATAAAGTGATGCGGAATCATACTAAGATGATAGAGGAGACCTATACAGTTCGAGGGCAATGGTCATCGCCGGGACAAAGGAGTGAGTGCCTAAAATTACCAAATGCAGTTTATTCAAAAATTGGACGATTTAAGGATGTAGGATGGTGTTCTTATGACATAAGAAAAACGAGACAAAAACCGGTCACAGAATATTCTTATGAGATAGTATGCCAAGAAGGGAGAGAAGAATGGGAACATTGGAAAACGATTTGGGGTCCCAGTTTGTTAGAATCTTACAGTTACATAGGACCAGTACATTGGTGTGTTGAATGGTCAGGCCAAAGAGAGCAAAACCGTCCAGGAGTGTTAGGGACAGAAATAGTAAGACGGGATCGACTGACCCCCACACCTAGCTGGAATTGTAGCAAAATCATCACATGTGATACCCCCGAATCCCAAATTGGTTTAGTGCCAGTCCGGATACTACTAAAATGGGGTTGTGAATGTCAACGATATAATCATACAATAACAGGTGAAATAAAAGGGGTTTGGAAAGATTGTCAGGCGACTACCGTCAGGAGTCCAGGGCATTCAGTGTGGGTAATGGGACACGGACAATGGACCACCCATATGCCCATTAACGGTCCAGTCACGCAGATCACTTTAGGGGTCCCTACACTTTGCCCTTTCTGGAAACAGTCTAAATTAACACAAGAAGAGATGCAGTCACGAACAAAAAGAGAAACAAATGAGGTGGCAGAAGAACTAGGATTGGGAGATGAAGATGAATGGCATGAACCCTCATCAGGAGTTAAATTTGGATGGGTACTAGAATCCCTGTTTGCACCAATTTCTACATATAGAAACCGGGAGATGCTGTACAAATTATTAGGACAAACTGAGAGGTTAGCCGCAGTTACAAAGAAAGGATTTAGGGATCTGAACTTACAGTTACAAGCAACTACTAGAATGACGGTACAGAACAGGATGGCGTTAGATATGTTGTTGTTAAAAGAACATGGGGTGTGTGGATACCTACAGGGCAAAGTTGACCACTGTTGTGTACATATACCGAATGTCACTCAAGAAGTAGAAAAAGACATAAGTCAATTGGAACAAATTGAAACAAAAGTGCATGAGGTTCAGGAAGAAGCTGAACATAATTGGGTAGGAGCACTATTTAGCTCCCTGGGAATCCAGGTCTCTGGTTGGATATCATCAATAATACAATATGTAATAATGATTGTGTTGATTATTGTAGTCTGCATGATTATGTATAGATGTCTTTTAGGAATGATTGCCAGAGAAGGAACTCACACCCGACGAGTGATGAGAGCCCTGACACGGAATGAAGTAATCTCATCAGCTTCTCGAGAAAGTCCACCAACCTACCTAGAAACCATCACTTAATGAACTGAGTTGAGCATCCTTGCAGAAGATCTGAAGAATGCTCAAAAGGGGGGAGTTGATACCGAATCTGTAAAATTACTATAAAATGTATTAGAATTATAAGTAGTAGTAGTTATGCTAAGGCTTAGAAGGCAGCAGTTCACAAGCAGGCCCTGGGAAAACAGGCCTGGGAATGTACTGAGAATTACAATATAATTAAAGGATTTAGTAGTGCATATAGAACTCTTTTAGAAACACTTAAGATAAGGTTAAAATATAATGAATAATAAATGTTTTGGTGGTGGGAAGACAAGCAAGGGGGGATTAAGGGGGGTGGCCTACAGTTTGGAGTAGACAAGCATGTAGGATTTATGACTTTTAAGAATAATATCTACAAGATTTATGTATCTGTATTGTCTTGAAGTGTGGGTGTTTCTGCATGTAGACAACTTTGTAAGAAAGTATAAAAAACCTAACAAAAATGGGAACGGTGAGATCTGACTTTGGACGCTAGTCCGCGGATCTCCGGGCCCTTGGAATAAAGCACCGCATAAACTAACTCTGTTTGTTTGTGTTTTGTTTGGAGTATCGGGCAACACGGTCATTCCATTCCCAGTCCACTCCCAGACCTTCTAACTCCACTCCCAGACTTTCACCCTCTCTTCCATGTGGCCTCCCAGTGCCCTTCCAAATCTCTCCCCTTTCTTCCAGTGACCTCTCCAGTCCCTCCCAGACCATTCCAAGTCCTTTTCAGTCCAATCCAAAACCTCCACCCTCTCTCCCATTGCCCCAATCCATTTCCAGTGTTCCCCTACTCTCTCCAATTTCATTCCCAGTCCCTCTCAGTGCCACACTACCCCTCTCCCATCTCTCCCAGTTACCCCCAGGTGATCCCAGTGTGTCCCCACTCTCTCCCATTGCCCCTCAGTGTGTCCATCTCACTGTAGCCCTTGTGCTCCCAGCCCAGCCCTGGCTGCCTGCTCTGCTCTGGGATGGATTTCTACCCTGCCCACATCCAGCTGAGGTGGTTCCAGGGCCAGCAGGAGCTCTCAGGGCATGTGGTGGCCACTCACCTGGTCCCCAGTGGAAACTGGATTTCTACCAGCTCCTGGTGCTGCTGGAACCCCTCTTCCAGTGCAGGGTCACCTCCAGGTGCCAGGTGGAGCACATCAGCCTGGAGCACCCCTGAGCCAGCACTGGGGCACAGCCTGGACCCCACAGTGCAGGGGAGTGGGGAGGCACTGGGGGGGTTGGGAGAGGGGTTGGGGTGTGCTGGGAGTAACTGGGAGGGAGTTTGAGATAGACTGGTTTAAATTTGGAGTAGGGTACAAAGTCTAGAAGGGCTGAGAAGGGATTTGAAGGATGCTGAGTAGGGTGGAATAGAGTTCTGGGGGTCCTGGTGGGCAGTGGGAGGGAGTTTGGGGGTGTTGGGTGTAACAGGGAGGGATTTGAGTGAGCCTGGAGGAGATGGAAAAAGATCAAATATTGGAAAGCAGGTATTGGAATGATGTTGTTTCTGCTGAAAAGAGACTGGGAGGATCTTGGTGAGTCCTGGTGGGGCTGAGAAGGGACTGGGAGAGGGTTTGGGGGTCCTGGGGTGGTGGGGGCGAACAGGGAGGGCTATGGGAGGGGCTAAGGAGGGGCTTTGATGGGTTCGGGGAAGGCTGGAAAGTGACAGGTCTCAGGGAGTGCTGGGTGGGCTCAGGGCAAATTGGAGGGTACTTGGAAGGGCTTGGGATATCTGTGAGAGGCTTTGGCAGGCTCTGACCCCTGCAGAGCCCCAGAGGTGCTGCCAGACACCGCCCATAGAAGGGTGGAGATGGGGATCGGGGGCTCTGTGTTGGGCTTCATCTTCCTTGAACTGGGGTTTTGCCTTCTACTTGTGCAAGAAGGTGAGTGGGGGACCCGGGGCGTTGTGTTCCCCCTCCCCAAGAGCATGTGTGCTCTCCCTGGAGACCCCAGCCCCTCCCGGTGGCCTCAGGCCCAGCCATGACCCTCCCACTCCTTCCCCACCCTGATTTTGCAGGGGCAGTGTTTTCATCCCAGACCTGCTGTCACTCTGCCCCTGCTCAGCTGCTCCCAGTGTTCCCAATAAAGCTTCCCAATTAGACCCAGTCCCGTTTATTGTGGGGCGGAACTGGGGAGGGACTTGGGGGACCCCGCGGGGGGATCGTGTTTGGGCGGGGAGGGCGGGGTCCAGGTGGGGAACACTGGGTGCTGCGGGTCTGCCCGGCAACCGGTGAGTCATCAGAGCTGCTCTCCCTGATTGGCTGAATCTTCTTCATCGCATTGTCTGATTGGCTGAGGAGAGGCCCGGGAGTGGAGAGAAGGAACAGGAGAGATCCCGCCCCGAGCACCGAACGGGAACAACAGACCCAGCCTGGGCACAGGGAGGGAATTTATTACCAACCAAATCACAGCAGGACAAGGAGAAGGGAGAAATCTCTCCAACCCCTTCCCCCACCCAACAGGGATCACGGGACCACGGATCACCAGGGCTCTGCCCAACGGGGGTCACTGGGGATCATCCAACACCGATCCTCCCATGGGGGATGGAGCTGGAGCAGAGCACGAAGCTCTTCCCACACTCGGGGCACTCACAGGGCTTCCCTTAGTGGAGCCTCCGTTGGTGTTTGGTCAAGTGAGCTGTCTGAGAAGCTCTTCCCACACTCAGGACACTCGTAGGGCCTCTCCCAGTGTGGATGCGCCGGTGTTTGGTGAGATGGGAGCTGTACTTGAATCTCTTCCCGCAGTCAGGGCAGCGGAAGGGCCTCTCCTCTGTGTGAATCCGCTCATGTAGGAGGCGACTGGAGCTGGTCTGAAACCTCTTCCCACACTCAGGACACTCGTAGGGCCTCTCCCCAGTGTGGATGCGCTGGTGGCTTCTCAGGTTGGAGCTCTGCCCAAAGCTCTTCCCACATTCCAAGCAGGTGTAGGGCCGTTCCCCTGTGTGGACCACCTGGTGCCGCATCAGATCAGATATGGTGCAGAAACTCTTCCTGCATTTCCCACACCCGTAGGGCTTTTCACCAGTGTGAACCATCCGGTGCCGGATCACGTCAGATATCATCCTGAAACTCTTCTCACATTCCCCACAGTCATAGGGCCGTTCCCCAGTGTGGATGATCTGGTGTCGGATCAGGTCAGAGCTCCACCTGAAACCCTTCCCACATTCCAAGCACCTGTGGGGCTTCTCCCCTCCATCAGGCTTCTCCACCAGCTCTGAGCTCTGCCTGCATCTCCAGCCACTTTCCCGGCTCAGGGAGGGTCTTTCCTCCTTGCAGCTCCCTGGGCTGGGTTTGCAGCCCCTCTTCCTAAAGGATCTCTGGGGCTTTTCCTCCTCCTCCATCTGGCCACGCCTTGGGAATGAAAAATCCTGGTTTGGGAAAAAAAAACAAGACATCTCTATGGGCTGGGAGTTTGCCCTTGCCCAAGTTCAACTCAGGAAAACATTGGACATCTTATGCCTGTAAGAAACTCCCAAACACAAAAGATTAATCCCAAAAATCCTCGAACATCAAACATAGATCAAAAACTCCCCCAAACAGCTAGATTCAGAAAAACCTCCTGCAAAATATTAAAGATTCCGGCCCCATAAAAAACCAAAGCACAAACATGTAGCCCAATGAAGCTCAGAAACACCTAAATTCACCCCTATGAAAATGGTGGTTGCCTCTCCCCAGTCACTTGCTGCATGTGGGGGAGACAAGCCTGCTGGAGCTGCAGGAGAGGCTGCAGATACAGAGAGGGGTGGAAGCTTGTGCTGCTTCCCATTTCAACTCCTCTTCCTCCTGTGTCCCTGCTCTTCCTCACACTGCTACCTACTATACCTCCTTCTATTGCACAATCCCACCTTCTCCTCCCACGTGCATCATTTGACCATTTTGTTCTCCAGCCCTGCTTCTCCTTCCCTTCTCCTGCTGCCCCCAGGCCCAGCACCCCCTGCCGGCTCCCTCTTCCCCCCAAACCCACAGCATCCCAGCGCAGGGGCAGGGATGGAGCTGGGGCAGCTCGGGCTGGGGCAGCGCTGGGCTCTCGGCCGCTCCCGCCCGCACTCGGTCCCCACTGCAGCCGCTCCCGCCACGGCAGCGCAGGGGGCCCGGCCTTGGCGCTGCCCCTCCCACCTCCCCAAATTCCCCTCCCGGGGGCGCTGGGGCCCGGGGGCAGGTGGGGTCCAGGGGGGGAACGCTGGGAGCTGCGGCTCTGCCTGGACCCCCATGGAAGGAAGAACAGGAAAGTGTCTTTACAAACAGATGCTGGGAATCCGCTTGGAGACAGGGCCAGGGACGTGCACATAAGGAAGTGACAGCAGAAGCCATCGGGTTCAGAAAATGTTATTAACTGACCACACAGACTGCTGCTCAGCCAAGGTCCTGCTACATTCAGGAACTCCCAGAAGAAGAACAAAGACTGAACAGAGCCATGAATATCGTTAGCTGTACAAAAGTGGGGTGCATATTAAGGGGGGATGCAGTGGGTGCATTGGGAAGTCTGCACCTCTCAAGTACTTCAGCCAAGTAGAAGAAGCCTCTGTTAAATGTCTGAATGTCCAGGTTAAAAGGCATCTTTGAGTATTTGAAAAAAAAAAAAAAAAGTGAAAATGTTGGAGAAAAAGGTTAAATATTTAGGACATATATTGACTGAAGGTTTATGGTGTATTGACCTAGAAAAGGACCAGGGAATCTCAGAAATAATGTTACCCAGCACTAAAATTGAGATGGGACAATTCTGAGGATTAATACGGAATTGCAGGACATAAAATTCACTGTTCTAGCCAGAACATTGTATGACTTTTTAAAACCAGATAGCCTCAATACTGTGGTATGGACATGAGAAACAGCAAAACTTCAAAAAATGAAATAAAACCAAAATTATACGTGCCAAAGCAATGACTCTTCCGTACTCAGAAAAGAAAATTGAAAAGAATGTGTGTTATAGTAAACATAATATTAATGGCTTTTGGCAAATATTAATATGAATAGTATATGTATAATGTTGGAAAACTTTCCTACATGAATAAAGTTTTTTTAGTTTTGCTATTGAAAAAACTAAAAAATAGTGATGTGACAAATATGTTTTTCCTAGACTATAACAGGGTGATGTAAAAATTCTTTGTTCATGTAACTGACTCGGAGATTGGTAGAAAAGAAAATAATACCAGGAAAATCTTCACATTCTTGAATTATGGGACATCAGACCCCCAGGAAAGGAAAAAATGTTGATTTACAGGATGGGGAGAATGATTTTGAATAATGCATGAAGATCTATGAATATGCAACAGGCTGATGATTTTAAGGAATGCAGCACCCTGCTGTTATCACCTTTCTCTTTATTGTTTGCCTCTTACTGTGTTTTAATTAAACTTTTAAAATTTACCAGGAAAGTGAACCTCGTTTTTAAAAATGCCAATGTTTAACATCGCCATGCCAAAGGAGTTCTCATGGCCAAAGGAGTTCTCATGCTAAAATGTTTAACCCAGTGGCCAGAGTGGCCTCATTGTCTGCAGAATTGTGCAGCCACAGCTTCAGTGGGACCTGAGGCCCAAAAACTGAAGGCAGGAGGATCTCCTGTTGTTCAACTCTGGCACCAGGTTAAAGCTTTGATAACCAAAAGAGCCTCTACATGGATGAGCAGAGCTCAGTTATTACAGAATGAAACTTGTTCAGTGGCACAGGAGGATTTAGAATTGAGGACAGGGGAAGGGTTTAACCCAGCCTCCTGTTTGAACAGCCTGCACAGGGGCTGGCAACAAACCCATGGCTGCATTCAAGGGACAGAGCTCCAGAGCCAGCACAGGAGAGACTGATGAGACATTCCCTGGCCTGAGGGACAAAATGTGTTCATGGATGGGTCTGCAAGGGCAGGAGAAGGGAAAAGAGTTCCAAGACACGCTCTGATTAAGGAAAGGGAATTAGAGCAAGCGCAGGTCACCGCCCGCATGGTCAGCTCAACCGGCGGAGCTGTGTGTGCTTGGAAGGGCCTGGCACTGAAATGCCCTGAGCAGGAAGGCTCAGATATCTGCTGGGGACAGCAGGGCAGCTAACAGGGGGCAAAAGCAATTCTGACCTCTTCAGTAATCACTGATCTCTTATTAAGGTATTTCTAAAACAAGCATTTCCAAGATAAGGGAATGTGGAAGCAACAGACTCAGATGGGGAACTAATTTTACAGGAAAGATCCTTCAGTAAGTTATGACTACTTTAGGAATACAATGGGACCAACACAAGCCCTGGAACCCCCAGAGCTCAGGTCAGGTAGAAAGAATAAACGGGGAAATAAAGAAACTCCTTTGGAAGCTGGTGATAGAAACCAAGAAGCCACGGATACGGCTTTTGCCATTGGCTTTGGCAAGAATAAGAGCCAGAGCCAGGGCAGATATTCAATTATCTCCCTTGGAATTGGTGACTGGAATTCCTTACCCTGGTAATTCTCCACCTAGTGGGGGTGGAGATAAGGGATGTATATTTCAAACATGCTGTGGCCACAATCCTGTCTCCTGGGAAATCTCTCCCACAGGAAGCTGGGCTGGCACAGAGCCTGCCTTGGCACTTTGCTGTTCCCAACATCCAGCCAGGACATCGGGTCCTGCCTGAGGAGTGCACAGAAGCCCCACTGGTGGCCAAGTGCCGTGGCCCATGCCAAGTGTCCCTGAGCACAGAAACAGCCCCAGCACAGCTCAGCACGGGGGGACCCCTCACCCTGGGCTCAGGGGCTCTCCAGCCCCGCACATTTGCACTTCCCGCCTGCAGCACCAGCACGGGAGGCCCCACTGAGCCTGCACTGAAGGCAACGCAGCAGCAGCCAGGGCTCCACAGCGGGGGAAGCCCCTGGGCCTGCCCACACATCCTCTGCTCAAATCCTCTGCCTGGCCACCCTCCTTTGGCATCTCCAGCCACTGGGGCCAATCCTTGCTGCCACTGCTGCAGCTTGGCTGCTTTCTGTGCCTGCACTGCCACAGCTGCTGGGGAACACAGCGGCACAATTCCACTCTGGCTCTCAGTTACACTCACACACTGGGCTGGGGGTGACGAGAAAGTCACAAGAAAAACTGGGCTGGTGCTGGAAAATACACCAACTTTAAATTTTTAAAATTTATTTCTCTACTCAGGCTTGATTTGCCTTTGCCTCGGGAAAGGAATTTTGAAAATTTTTAAAAAGGATGTTACACTACTCAACAGAGATGAGTTTAACATCTCAACAGACTGAGAATAGCCCAAAAGATACCCTCAAAGATAACAACCATTAACAAAATATCAGCGACCATCAGGAAACATCAAGTTACACCCACCACAGAGACAGCTCATGGCAGAGCTGGAAGCACCTGGTCTGGAAAAGGCTGAGATGGAAAATCAGGAGTTCGGACCTAATTTACGTCAGAATGACCGAATCACAGGCAAAGAAATCGGGGTCCAACACTAAACCAAATACTAAGAACTACACAACTTGGAAGGAATGAAAACCAAACCAGTGGATTTCAATGGATTCGGACTGTATGAAATTTAGGAAAAATCTAGTAAAACTCACGTGCCATGGAATGATTTTTTGTGCACACTCAGCCTACTTGTTGATGAAATTATTTCTGCTGCACATTTTGGCAAAAATCCAGCAATGCCTTGACTCTCTAACACTAAAGATACCAAGGAAAAAGCAGATTAGAAGGGGGCACATGTGAGTCAGGGGATGGCTGCTCTGAAGGATTAGCATAGGTTTCAGGCAGCTGGAAGAGGAGTTTTAGAAATGCAAATTAACACTGCTAGGGAAAAGTACCCATTTATCATCTGAATTACAGTAATACAAGCTGTCCTTGAAAAACAACCAGGCAGCCAGAGTCAGCTCTTGACCATCCTGCTGACCAGGCTATGTCAAGCAAGAAGGTGACATTTGTGGAAAATTAAATTACTCAAACTGCTGTTTGCAAATAGACGATAACTGAAAATTGGTGAAACGTAAAACAATGGAAATAAGAAAGTTTGCTCAGATTCCTTTCCAAATGCAGAAAGGATGGGAATGGGTGGTTCCCTGGCAGACCATGGTTTAAACGAATGCTGTTCCTCCTCTGCTGTGCTGCAGCAACTCTCATCTCTTTCCCATGCTCGAAACCTTGCTGAGTGCAGCTCATTCAGCAGCTGAGCAAGGGGATGCAGGTGGCAGCCAGGCCTGATCCAGAAACGGCTACAAAAGGACAGGCAGTGAGGGCACTGAGAATAATCCCAAACCAAAGAGGAAACACGAAAAGAGATTGAAACAAAGGTAATTAAAGATAGTAAACACAGTTATTGAGAAAATAAGAGGGTTTGAACGGAATTAGATGAATGTGCTAAGAAATAGAGCCAGGGACTTGTACCTCAGCCACTGGGGAAAGGGAGAAGGAGATGAAGCCGGGAAAATCAGGATAAAAAGGAAGCTGCGTTTCAGAGACCGCATGGCAA
>JAREIS010002648.1:0-10345 GCA_030060385.1 Muscicapa striata striata | reverse complement strand
ATAGAACCAAACATCCATTGTGACAAAAAAAGAACCTCACAAAACCCAAAGGGTCCATGGCACAAACGGGGCCCTTTTGGGAAAAGGGGGTCCAAAGGAAAAAACTATTCTTGGTGGTTCTCCCTTTGGGGGAACAGAAACTTCCCTTGGTGGCAGCTTGGGCTTGGTACATGCTAAGAAAGGTGTCTGTTTGTAATGGGGAAATCCAGGAGTTTTAGATTGCTTCAGAAAAGAAAATGAAGAGAACCCATGTTTGCCTGAGTGCAGCTGCCTCCAACCAAAGCAGGTCCCAGTGAGTGAGGACAGACAGGATGAGGTTGGGCAGTGTGGAGCAAAGGCTGCCCACATGGTCAGACCTCAAGGTACAGCTTCTCTGAGCAGGCCAAACCTCCTGAGGAGAGACCTGTATCAATATCAATCACAGAACTCTGCAATCAATTCTGCTCTAAAGAAATAGTAATAAAGACATGCTTTAAAATAGAAACACTATTTTAAAATAGAAACACTATTTTAAAATAGAAACACTCTGATTAGGGTGGAGAACTGGCTGCCTTGAGAAAAAGAGATGTTTCTCCTTTATTTTTTTGCTTATTTTTGAAGACTCTAAAACTCTCTTGAGTTCCCCATTACAAATGACCTCAGGGTGTGTGTCCAGCCCAAGATGCCACCAGAAACACTGCAGAGCTGCTCTGGGCCAGCTGTGAGAGTGGATCATCATCTCAACCTGCACTGGGCCACCACAAGGGGCTGTGGCCATGGACACGGCACTGACCCCACTGCTGGGTTTGGGTGCCACGGCAACCGTGAGAAGTTCAAGTTTCCTTGGAAACACTGGGGAGGACTGGGAAATACTGGGAACCCTGGGAACCCTGTGGAAGACACTGGGACATAGTGGGAGTGATACTTGAGTGGACTGGACCATACTGGAAAACAGTGGGAACTCAGTGGGAGACACTGGCATATACTGGGTGTGATACTGGGGAGGACTGGGACAACCTGGAAACACGGGGAATGCTGGGGGTGGGGGGAATCTGGGTGGACTGGGATGGACTGTGGGGGTGCATAGAGACACATTGGGACATACTGGGACATAATGGGAGTGATACTGAACAATACTGGGGCAAACTGGGGATACTGTGGGGAAGACTGGGAGACAATGGGGCATACTATGGATGACACTGGAAGAAACTGGAAGGGAATAGGAATGAACTCAGGTTTATTGGGAGGGACTGGGGTGTACTCAGAGGGCCTGTAGGGGCACTGGACCAGCCAGCTCTCTGTGGGGAGGAACTGAGTCTTTAAGGGGAGGACTACAGGGGCACTGGAAATGTATTGGCTGTACTAGGAATAACCGAGCTGGCCTGGGAGGGACTGGAGGGGATTGAATGGGCTGCTCCTGCCTCCGCCTTCATCACTTGCCTACAGCCAATCATCGGCGGATGGGGGACTCTCTCCAGGATGGTGCCTGGGGTCGTGCCATATTTTCTTTGCTTAACTCCCCATCATGTCCCACGGCCCGATTTGGCCCATTGGAGCTGGGACTACAACACCTGTCATGCCCGTGCCCACAGAACTCCTGGTATGCGCCTTGCACGTGTTCCATAAGTGTCCCCAGACCCTCCAGGATTCGCCAAGTTGCCCTCAGCGCCCATTTGGGACCACCTCCAAGTGCATCCACAAATCCTCTGAATACCCAAACCTCATGGATGCCCCTTACAGCCACTTCTGGGAATTCATCTCCTCTTATCCCCGGCAGTTTCAGAGTCCCTCATAACACATTTCCGCTTCCTAAACTCCTGCCGTGCCCTACACCCTAAAGAGCCACTAGAGCTCCCAAAAGCCCCCAAGTGCTCCCAAACCATATACCTTCCCCCTGAGGACCTCTAGTCACAGCCTTGATGCAAAAGTGCCCCAGGTGCTTTCCCCTGACCCAAAAACACCCGACCTGAGCCACTTCGGGCACTACAGCTCTCATCATGCCCCACTGTTCCTGGAGCCATTCCAGCCTTGACTTCATGTCCCGTCATGCACTGTCCCACACCGAGACATTGAAGCAAAGCGAGAACTCCTGTGATGCTCTGCCGTTCCATTAAAACCGTATTATTCCTGCACCTACACATCATTTCCCGCTGGCCCAGAGAGCCGTCAGAGCCCCAAAGGCCTGCCTGGACCCAAAGGAGCCTCAAGATTCCTTCCCTACCTGCAGGTGCTCCTGCAAATTCCAGTTGCCACTCAATGTCCCAGACGTTCTCTCAAGATCCTGAGTATTATTCAGTACCGTCTCTCAATGCCCCTAAGTGTCCTTCTCTGACCCTCAACTTCCCTTCCAAATTCCATCTCCAGAACCAAAACAGCCCCAATGTGACCCAGAAATGTCTCCATGTACCCCAAAGTGGCCCTTTTTACCATGTGAGAAAATGATTAAAAAGAATACAAAAGGACTAATAAAGACTAATTAGCATGAAAAGGAAGAAATCAATAGCCATAGTGGCTCAATTAATTAATGAAGCAATGACCAATAATTTTGGTTGCTAAAATGTATAGAGTTTTTAATGAAAATTTTAAAAAGGTATAAAAATAATATTATAAATATTAAAATACATATATAACTTTTTTAATTAAAAATCTATTTAAATTATAAAGAAATCCAGTAATTTTCTTTTTACTATTTTAGGATGTCACTTTGAAAAGGTGGGTGATGTCAGACATGGGCAGAGGTTGGGGTGGAAGAGCAGGATTGTCCAATAGGGCCAGCCTCAAGGGGCCTCATTCTTCTCTGTGCCCAGACCACTTGAAGAGACATCCAGCATCAACATCACTTCAGCAATGTTTGTAGGAGCACTGGATTCGAGGAGTGGGATCCTAGGATAAAAGAACTTCTCTCTGTCCGGCGGGTGGGCTGTGATCATGTAACTTGAGTTGTGCTCTCATTGTGTAGTTTGTTGAGAATTGGGGTCAGACAAGGAACAAGCGGAAGATCTTGTACCAAGTTACTGCTAGGGTGAAGCTCTGGAGCTGGATATGTTGGTAAAAGCATTAAGAGGAAAAGAATTTCAGTAAGGGGAAGGGTGAGTTAAGGGCTCCGGGGCAACTTTAGGAGTTTGCTTTGGCATATTGGAAAGAGCTGGTGGATCATAAAGAAAACACAGAAACTAAAAGAGAGTTTATTGCTGTGTACACAGTGGTGGCCACATTATAAACTTGAGGAAGGGGTATAGCCCCATCAGGGATGCTGCATCATAACACTTTGGTACAGCTGATGCTTTCCTTAGGCGTGAGCAGAAATGGTAAGTTACTTATGCTGACATGTTTTTCACCATTAGAAATCACCCTGGAGTGGCAAAGGGCTTGTGGAATTAGACCACCCTGACCCTTTAGTGTTGGTCCTCGAGAAAGATAATAAAGCTAATAGAGAAAACGCAAGAAGGTTGCAGCACATGCTCACTAAATCAAAGGTGTACACATCCTAACAAAATATATTAAAGGGAAACTCAAGGAGAAGATGACAAAAAATTGAACCACCCCAATTCCCAAACACAAGAGCCAACCTGACTGTATCCAATTTATTTTATGTTATGCTATTTTATGTTTATGCTATTAAACAAAATTCCTCTCAAACTCCTTCTGAATTTCTAGACCAGGGAAGAGAGGCAATGCGTTGACACACCACCCTGGATCCTGAATCTGATGAGGGAATACAACAATTGGTGTAAACTTGTTTTTAGGTAGAAATCTACAAGTGACACTGTGGTGAAAGCCCAGAAGATGTGAGCCTTGAGCATGCCCAACCAGGAGACACTACCAATGAGGAATGAGAGAGTTTCAATCGAGAAGAGGGCTGTAAACCAGGGACAAAAAACTAGTATCAATAATACAAAAATGTAAAAGGCGATCATTGACCTGAAAGCATATTTTTGCAAACCATTAAAGTATAAATTAGGAAAACAGTAAGGAATTAATTGATTTTGTATATGCCTAATGCTCCATCTGCACTTTTGGGCAGGCATCTCACAGCAGCTGGAAGCAAAGATAATATTTAAAAATGGGGAAATTAGTTTGAGGCAAAAGATCACCAATATGTGAAATTGTTAGTTTAATGCTAATAACAAAAAAAAAAGAAGCTGAAAATGAAGAAGAAATTATTAAGAAAATAAAAGATCAGGTGTTCCCTGGAGTGGGGCCCTAACATACCAGGGAGGGCAAAAGAATGCTCCACCAGTATGAAACTAGCCAGTGAAGGAGAACAATCGGCAAGGGGTCAAACAATATCCTTTGAAAAAGGGAAGACAGGAAAGAATTAGCCTTAATTACTGAAAACTTTTGCAAATAAATCTATTAAAGAATGTCAATCTGATTTTAATACTCCTATTTTGCCCCTGAAAAGCCTGATGGATCATGCATAAGATTTAAGAGCTGTTAATAAGATAACTGAGGAAGATTTATACCCAGTCGTTACACCCTACACTTTTGTTAACTCTTTAATATCTGAACTAACCTGGTTTACTGTTTTAGATTTGAAGGATGCTTTCTTTTGCCTCCGTCTCCATGAAGCCAGACAGAAAATTTTGCATTTGAATGGGAGAATCCCAAAACTGGACGTAAACTCAGCTCACATGGTGTGTACTGCTCCAGGGTTCAAGAACTCCCCTATCATATTTGGAGAACAGCTGGCAAAGGATTTAGAGTCTTGGGAACCCCACCAGGAGAAGAAGGACAGCTGCTTCAGTATGGATGACCTCTTAATAGCCACCCAGGACCCAAAGGTGTGTGTGAATTGGACGTGTGCCTCCTAAACTTTTTGGGCCTGCAGGGTATTGGGTATCCCAAAGAAAGCCCAGATGGTGAAACAAACAGTGATTTACCTGGGCTATGAAGTGAGTCTGGACAAAGGACCTTGGGGCAAGACTGCAGAAGCAATATATGCAAACCCCAAAACCCCAGACAGTAAAAGAACTGAGAACCTTTCTAGGCATGACGGGTGGGGCAGACTGGGATTTATAACTATGGATTGTTTGTTAAACCCCTGGATGCCTTAATCACTGAAGGAGCAGGGATCTTCAGTGGACAGAAACAACACGATCCTTCAACCTAATTAAAGAAGGTTCTTATGTCAGCTCCAGCCTGGGACTTCCAGATCAGGAGTATGGGAAAACCAGTGATCCCCGACTGCCTGGAGACCATTGAAGCCACCTACCAGTCGCCGGATCTGAAGGACACCTCTCCCGAGGATGCTGAGAGCTGGTTCACTGATGGGAGCAGCTATATCATCAGTGGAAAAAGACATGCTGGGTATGCAGTTACCACAAGCAGAGAGGTAATAGAGTCTGGACCATTGCCAACAAATACCTCTGCACAAAAAGCTGAAATAATCGCCTTAACCCGGGCCTTAGAGCTGGCAAAAGGAAAAGAAATCAACATTTATACAGACTCAAGGTATGCATTTGGAGTGGTTCATGCACACGGAGCTATTTGGAAAGAAAGAGGACTGCTAAACTCATAAGGGAAAAATATTAAACATGCACAAGAAATACTAAAACTATTAGATGCAGTTCAGTTACCTGAAAAGGTAGCTATTATGCACATCAAGGGACACCAAAAAGTGAGCTCAGAATTGGAAGAAGGAAATATGCTGGCGGACAGAGAGGCAAAAGACGCAGCCAAAGGTGAGGTACCCAGTGAAATAGTCAAGGCAGCATTAATTCCAGATGGAAAGATCTCTATTGAAGGGAAGCCAGTATATCACAAAAAGGATAAAAAACTTATTAAGGAAGAAGCAGCAATTTATAACCAGGAAGGGTGGGCTGTAACCAAAGAAGGAAAAGTTGTAGTATCCTCTTATTGTAGTGGTCACTAGCGCTAAAAGAACATGAGAAAACACTGGGGAATGGATGCCCTATATAATTATTTAAAGGATAGAATTCTGGCTAGATAATTACAAGGCACAGCAACACAAGTAACTCGTCAGTGTGGTCTTTGCCTCCGAACTAATCCTATAAACTTTCCAAAGCCTAAAGTTGGATAAATTGGGAAAGGTTGTGGACCTGGGCAGCAATGGCAAATTGATTTTACAGAATTGCCCAGGAAAGGGGGGTATCGTTACCTATTAGTGTTAACAGATACCTTTTCAGGATGGCCAGAAGCCTTCCCTACCCGGACAGCTAAGGCACGAGAGGTGACCAAGGCATTGTTACAAGAAATAATACCACGTTTTGGAGTCCCAGAGAGAAATTGGAAAATATGTGGCTGGGGCCCAAAGCAGAGAATTAGATGGGCCAGTACTTGATGTACAACCTGGGGATTATGTATATGTTAAGTCTTTTGCAGAGAAGACTTTGGAACCACAGTGGGAAGGATCATTGCAGGTACTCCTCACCACCTTCATGGCAGTCAAGATCAAAGAACAAAAGGCTTGGATCCATCACTCCCGAGTGAAGAAGGCTCATGAAGAAATTTGGAAAATTGCACCAGGCAATGGAGACCTGAAGCTGAAATTCACCAAGAACAGCAAGTAATGGACTTATAGTTATCATAGACATAATGCGAACAGTTGTGACCCTTTTGGTCATTGCCATGACGATAATAAGAGTCAAAGCAACACCACACCAGTACAATGTAACTGGGATTTATCAATGCCAAGGGAAAGCTTACGATCCCTACTCTCGTAGGGCTTTAAGCAAAATGTTAAGGGTCATGAATGCAAGTACAGGGGAAGAAAGGAATGTCTGGGGATGTGAATATGCATTTGTACAAGACGGCTTCCATGAGGCTCACCATCCACCCATGGAACTCATCCAAGTTGGTCCTGCATGCTGTGACAAATTCTTGACCACGTGTCCTGAATTTAGACTTAAAATTTAAGGATGTGCAGCAAAAGGGTTTGATCTTGATTTTAATGTTACTCAATATTGCATCGAGTTTCACAAAATCAAAGGCAAATCAACCCCATCAGTGTCAGAGAGGGCTGTAACGATCCAGACTCCAATTATTTCAAAGAAAAAGGAACAATCTAGAATTCCCACAATTACTAAAATTGGACCATATGTTATTAAGAAAACAGGAATTCAGAGACTGCTAACTAACCCAGAATGGTCTCTGAAGCGAGTAGAAATGGGAATGCAGGTAAATGCTTCTGCCATTCTGCCAGAATGTGCCCCATTTCTCAAATCTCCTTTTATGGAATGCACTACTTGGCTTCAAAACCGTATGCCCGCTAGTTTTAAGAAAAAGAGAGACCTCACTGGGATGTTAGGAACAGGATTGGGAGTTTTAAACACAATGGATTTGGAGGTGTTAATGAACAAATTGACTATGATGGGAAGTGATTTAGTTAAATTACGGCAGCCTTTGCAATCTTCTTTATTAGCACTAGGGAACAATCATTGGAAACTGACCAAAATAATACCAAAATGGGAAAATATAGAAGAGCAAGATCATGAAGTAATAATTAAAGCCCTAGGCACAGCTAGTGCGAACATTTCTCTGGCTCTTGGATATACCCAAGCACAAATGTGGATGCAGTCAGTGGCTGCCACAGTCATCAGGGAAGGTGAAGAAGGGATATTCCCTGCTGAAATTTGCAAAATTGTTTGGGACAATGCCTCTGAAATGGAAAGAGAGCTTCAACCTTGGTGGGTTTTGGTTAATTTTACCTATGATCCTGATACAAATACAGTGAACTTTTGTTTTAACTATATATAGTGCATCTGTGAGCTTAATACATCCTATAGTTGCTCTAGGACTAAATCATGAAGGGACTGTATTGTATCCTTCTGAACACAGAATGTGGGCACGAGAAATTGAAGGAAAATGGCAGACCATTAACCTAGAGCCCTGTTCTATGAGAAAACAATTGGGATATATATGTGAAGGAACTTTGGAAGATGACAAAGATACCTGCCTGGACACGGACCAAAATATTTGCCACTTTGAAATGCATCTAACCAACCAACCAACTTCACTTGTGTATATAGGACAAGGTTGTGTCTGTCTCAGAACAGCATGTCCCACCATAATGATAGACAATCAAATCGTGGATGAGACTCAATTCAATTTATGTGTTTGCAATTTTGCTAAAATCAAAGGATGTGACTTTTCCTATCAGGCACCTGTAATATCACATCAGTACATAAAGGCAAACCTAGTTACTGTGCAAGAAATATTGCCTGTGCCTCTAGGAATGAATTTAACCCTAGCTGCCCAGCTACTGAACCATCAGGAATTAAGAAACATTTTAAAAGAGATCCAAGATGCATGGAAAAGGACTTTGATCACAATATACCATGGTTGTCACCAACCGCAACTGGTTTACTTAATGCCTTAATACACCCATTCGCTGTGCTGCTTATCCGGGTGCCTCTAGCCCCAGCCGCGCCTCTTCTGGGTAGCCCCCCACCCCGCGGTCTCCGAGCAGCCCGGTCCCCCCACCGCCCTCCAGGGCCATCACAAACCCTGGGCCAGGCGGTTCCGTTAGCATTCAATGGAAAAATTCTCCAAACTCTACATTAAGGACACAACCCCACCCAAATTATCCACCCAATTTTTAAACCAACACAAGCAAATTACAAACCTTTAAATCATATACATACAGGCAGTTTACAGGCACAGTATCATGGATAATTCACCCTAGAATAAGGTCTCCTTGGGGTATGCATCGGGTTTCTCCATCCTTTTGCATCACCCACCAAGTGCAACCTGGTCCTTGAGCGAAAACTACCCCACGAACAGGATTGTCTTTGCTGGAGGCAGAGTTCACCCAAACAGTTTTCCCTAACATGCCTCTCAGGTGTATCACTGGGACTCTATCTCCATCTGGTGTTTTTAAGGGCTCAGACTGAGCAGGGCTTACTCGGTTAGTGGAACCTCGGGTATTCACTAACCATGTGGCCTTTGGTAAATTAATCTCCCAGTTCTTAAAAGTCCCCCCACCAAGTGCTTTTAAGGTGGTTTTAAGCAGGCCATTGCACCGTTCGACTTTCCCAGCCGCTGGTGCATGGTAGGGAATATGGTACACCTACTCAATGCCGTGTTCTTTAGCCTAGGTGCTAACAAGGCTATTTTTGAAATGAGTCCCATTGTCTGACTCAATTCTCTCAGGGGTACTATGTCTTCAAAGGACTTGTTTTTCCAGGCCTAGGATGGTGTTTCTAGCAGTAGCATGGGGCACAGGGTATGTCTCCAACTACCCGGTGGTGGCTTCTACCATGGTCAGCACGTAGCGTTTGCCTTGGCGGGTCTGAGGCAGTGTGATGTAGTCTATCTGCCAGGCTTCTCCATACTTGTATTTGGACCATCGCCCACAATACTAAAGGGGTTTCACCCGCTTGGCTTGCTTGATGGCAGTACACGTCTCACAGTCATGGATAACCTGGGAAATACTGTCCATGGTTAGATCCACCCCTCGATCTCGTGCCCACTTATAGATGGCGTCTCTGCCCTGATGACCTGAGGCATCATGGGCCCATCGAGCCAGGAACAATTCTCCCTTGTGTTCCCAATCTAAGTCTATCTTTGACACGTCTATCTGTGCAGCCTGATCTACCCGCTTATTGTGCCGGTGTTCTTCACTAGCCCGACTCTTGGGAACATGGGCATCCACATGGCAGACTGTCACGGGTAGCTTCTCTATCTGAGTGGCAATGTCTTTCCACTCATCAGCAGCTCAGATTGGCTTTCCTTTACGTTGCCAGTCAGCCTTTTTCCACCTTTCCAGCTAACCTTACAGAGCATTGGCTACCATCTATGAATCAGTGTAAAGGTAGAGCTTTGGCCATTTCTCTCTCTCAGCAATGTCTAAGGCCAGCTGAACAGCTTTGAGTTCAGCAAGTTGACTTGATCCACCTTCTCCTTCGGTAGCTTGTGCAACCTGTCGTGTGGGGCTCCATACGGCTGCTTTCCACTTCCGATTCATTCCCACGATGCGACAGGAACCGTCGGTGAAAAGAGCGTAGCACGTTTCATCTGCTGGCAGCTGGTTGTACGGTGGGGCTTCTTCAGCCCGGGTCACTTGCTTCTGCTCCTCCTCCTCAGCGAGACCAAAATCTTTACCTTCTGGCCAGTTTGTAATTACCTCCAAAATCCTAGGGCGATTTGGGTTACTAATACGGGCGCGCTGCGTGATGAGAGCAATCCACTTGCTCCATGTGGCGTCGGTGGCATGGTGGGTAGAAGGAACTTTTCTTTTGAACATCCACCCCAGCACTGGCAGTCGGGGTGCCAGGAGAAGTTGTGCTTCTGTGCCAATTACCTCTGAGGCAGCTTGAACTCCTTCATAGGCAGCCAAGATTTCCTTCTCGCTGGAGTGTAATTGGCTTCAGAACCTCTGTAACCTCTGCTCCAGAATCCCAGG
>JAREIS010002647.1:0-10036 GCA_030060385.1 Muscicapa striata striata | reverse complement strand
GGTAGACCTGGTCTCGGCCGCCCGGAGAAGGGTAGACCTGTTCACCCCGGCGCCGAGGACGCTGCAGCGCCCCCCGCCGGCGACAGGCGGATGCCGCCCGGCGGCCGCCCCAGAGAAGGGTAGACCTGTTCACCCTGGCGGTGAGGACGCTGCAGCGCCTTCCCGCCGGCAGGAGGCGGATGCCGCCGGCCGTCCGGCCGGCCCCGGAGCCGGGTAGACCTGGTCTCCGGCGGCCGCCCCGGAGAAATGTAGACCTGTTCACCCCGGCGCCGAGGGACGCTGCAGCGCCCTCCCCGCCGGCGACAGGCGGATGCCGCCGGGCGGCCGGCCGGCACAGGAGCCAGGTAGAGCTGGTCTCCGGCGGCCGCCCCAGGGAAGGGTAGACCTGTTCACCCCGGCGCCGATGGACGGTGTAGCGCCCTCCCCGCCGGCTGCAGGCGGATGTCGCCGGCCGGCTGGCTGGCCCCAGAGCCGGGTAGACCTGGTCTCTGGTGGCCGCCCCGGAGAAGGGTAGACCTGTTCACCCTGGTGCCGAGGGACGGTGCAGCGCCCTCCCCTCCGGCGGCAGGCGGATGCCGCCGGCTGGCCGGCCGGCCCGGGCCGGTAGACCTGGTCTCCGGCCGCCCGGAGAAGGGTAGACCTGTTCACCCTGGCGCTAGGGACGCTGCAGCGCCTTCCCCGCCGGCGACAGGCGGATGCCACCGGCCGGCCGGTCGGCCGCGGAGCCAGGTAGACCTGGTCTTCGGCGGCCGCCCCGGAGAAGGGTAGACCTGTTCACCCGGCGCCGAGGACGCTGCAGCGCCCTCCCGGCAGCGGCAGGCGGATGCCGCCGGCCGGCCGGCCGGCCCGGAGCTGGGTAGACCTGGTCTCCGGCCGCCCGGAGAAAGGTAGACCTGTTCACCTCGGCGCCGAGGGACGCTGCAGCGCCCTCACGCCGGCGGCAGGCGGATGCCGCCCGGCCGGATGGCCGGCCCCGGGCCAGGTAGACCTGGTCTCCGGCGGCCGCCCGGAGAATGGTAGACCTGTTCACCCGGCGCCGAGGACGCTGCAGCGCCTCCCGCCGGCGGCAGGCGGATGCCGCCGGCGGCCGGCTGGCCCCCCGAGCCGGGTAGACCTGGTCTCCGGCGGCCGCCCGGAGAAGGGTAGACCTGTTCACCGGCGCCGAGAAGGTAGACTGTTCCGGCCCGAGGCGCAGCCTCCGCGCGGGATGCGCCGCGGCGGCCGCAGCTGGTCTCGGCGCCCGAGAAGGGTAGCTGTTCCCCGCGCGGGCGAGCGCCCCCGCGCAGGGGATGCCGCCCGGCGGCGGCCGGGAGACTGGCTCGCGCCGCCCGGAAGGTGACCGTCCCGGCGCGGCCGCAGCCCTCCCCCGGCGAGGCGATGCCGCCGGCGGCGGCCCGGCCGGTAGACCTGGTCTCGGCCGCCGAGAAGGGAGACCTGTCCCCGCGCCGGGCGTGAGCGCCCGCCGGAGAGGCGGTGCCGCCGGCCGCGCCGGCCGGGCCTGGTCGCGGCGGCCGCCGGAGGGTAGACCTGTCACCCGGCGCCGAGGGGCTGCGCGCCCCCCGAGGCAGCGCGATGCCGCCGGCGGCGGCCCGAGCCGGAGGCTGGCTCCGCGGCCGCCGAGAAGGTAGACCTGTTCACCCCGGCGCGAGGGACGCTGCAGCTCCCCCGCGGGGCGATGCGCGCGCCGCGGCCGAGCGAGACCTGGTCTCGCGCCGCCGAGAGTAGACCTGTTCACCGGCGAGGCGCTGCAGCGCTCCCGCCGGCGGCAGGCGGATGCCGCCGCCGGCCGCGCCCGAGCCGGTAGACCTGGTCTCGCGCCGCCCGAGAAGGGTAGACTGTTCACCCGGCGCCGAGGGACGCTGCAGCGCCTCCCGCCGCGCAGGCGGATGCCGCGGCCGGCCGGCCGCCCGAGCCGGTAGACCTGGTCTCCGGCGGCCGCCGAGAAGGGTAGACCTGTTCACCCGGCGCCGAGGGCTGCAGCGCCTCCGCGGCGGCGGTGCGCCGCCGCGCCCGGCCGGGTGACCTGGTCTCGCGCCGCCCGAGAAGGGTAGCCTGTTCACCCGGCCAGGCGCTGAGCGCCTCCGCCGGCAGGGGATGCCGCGCCGCGCGGCCCGAGCGGTAGACCTGGTCTCGCGGCCGCCCGAGAAGGGTAGACCTGTTCACCCGGCGCGGGGCGCAGCGCCCCGCCGGCAGGCGGATGCCGCCGGCCGCGCGCCCGAGCCGGAGCTGGTCTCGCGGCCGCCCGAGAAGGTAGACCTGTTCACCGCCCGGGGCGCGCGCCCCCGCGCGCAGGCGGATGCCGCGCGCCGGCCCCGGAGCGGTAGACCTGGTCTCCGCGCCGCCCGGGAAGGTAGACCTGTTCACCGGCGCCGGCGTGAGCGCCCGCCGCGGCAGGCGGGCGCGCCGCGGCCGCCCCGAGCCGGTAGACCTGGCTCGGCCGCCCGAGAAGGGTAGACCTGTTCACCCGCGCGAGGCGGCAGCCTCCGGGCGGAGGCGGATGCCGGGCGGCCGGCCGCCGAGCCGGTAGACCTGGCTCCGGCGCCCGGAAGGGTAGACCTGTTCACCGGCGCGGAGCCAGCGCCTCCGCCGGCAGGGATGCCGCCGCGGCCGCCGAGCCGGAGACCTGGCCGGCCGCCGAGAAGGGTAGACCTGTTCACCCGGCCGAGGCCGAGCGCCCGCGCAGGGGATGCCGCCGCGGCCGGCCCGAGCCGTAGACCGGTCCCGGCCGCCGAGAAGGGAACCTTTCACCGCGCCGAGGCGCAGCCTCGCCGCGGCGGGCCGCCGGCGGCCCGGTAGCCTGGCCGGCCGCCGGAGAAGGGTAGACTGTTCACCGGCGGGCGCTGCAGCGCCTCGCCGCGAGGCGGATGCGCCGGCCGGCGGCCCGAGCCGGTAGACCTGGTCTCCGCGGCCGCCCGGAGAAGGGTAGACCTGTTCACCCGGCCGAGGCGCGCAGCGCCTCCGCCGGGCAGGCGGAGTGCCGCGGCCGGCTCCCGAGCCGGTAGACTGGTCTCGGCGCCGCCCGAGAAGGGTAGACCTGTTCACCCGGCGCGAGGCGCTGAGCGCCCCCGGCGGCATCGCGGCGGCCGAGCGGACTGCTCCGCCGCCCGAGAGGGTGACCGCACCGCGGGCGCGCAGCCCTCCCGCGGCGGAGCCGCGCCGCGCCCGAGCGGAGACCTGGCCGGCGCCGCCCGAGAAGGTAGACCGTTCACCCGGCCGAGGCCTGAGCGCCCCGCCGGCGGGCGGATCCGCGGGCCGCCGCCCCGAGCCAGACTGGCCGCGGCGCCCGAGAAGGGTAGACTGTTCACCCCGCGCGGCGCGCAGCCCCGCCGCGGCAGGCGATGCCGCCGCGCCGGCGGCCCGGGCAGACCTGGTCTCCGCGGCCGCCCGAGAAGGTAGACCTGTTCACCCCGCGCCGAGGCGGGCAGCGCTCCGCGGCAGGCGGATGCCGCCGCCGGCCCCGAGCCGGTAGACCTGGTCTCCGCGGCCGCCGAGAAGGGTAGACCTGTTCACCCGGCCCGAGGCGCTGAGCCCCCGCCGGCGGCAGGGGAGCCGCGGCCGCCGGCCGGAGCCGGTAGACCGGCCGGCGGCGCCCGAGAAGGGTAGACCTGTTCACCCGGCGCGAGGCGCCAGGCCTCGCCGGCGGCAGGCGGATGCCGCGCCGGCCGGCCGGCCCGAGCCGGGTAGACCGGTCTCCGGCGCCCCGAGAAGGGTGACCTGTTCACCCGGCGCCGAGGACGCTGCAGCGCCTCCCGCCGGCGCGGCAGGCGGATGCCGCCGGCCGGCCGCCCGAGCCGGGTAGACCTGGTCTCCGCGGCCGCCGAGAAGGGTAGACCTGTCACCCGCGCCGAGGGCGCTGCCGCCTCCCGCCGGCCGAGGCGGATGCCGCCGGCCGGCCGGCCTGCCCGGAGCCGGAGACTGGTCCCGGCGGCCGCCCGAGAGGGATGACTGCACTCCCGGCGCCGAGGCCGCGAGCGCTCCGCCGGCGCAGGGGATGCCCCCGGGCCGCCGGCGGCCCCGGAGCCGGTAGACCTGGCCCTGGCGGCGCCCGGAGAAGGGACCTGTCACCCGGCGCCGAGGCGCTGCAGCCTCCCGGCGGCGGCTGGCCGCCCGGCAGGGCTGGACCCGTCACCCGGACCTGGCCTGCGCCGCCCCGAGAGCAGGCGGATGCCGATGGCCGGCCGGCCGGCCTCGGAGCCGGGTAGACCTGGTCTCCGGCGGCCGCCCGAGAAGGGTAGACCTGTTCACCCTGGCGCCGAGGGACGCTGCAGCGCCTCCCGCCGGCGGCAGGCGAGACCTGGTCTCCGGCGGCCGCCCCCGAGAAGGGTAGACCTGTTCACCCCGGCGCCGAGGACGCTGCAGCGCCTCCCGCCGGCGGCAGGCGGATGCCGCCGGCGGCCGGCCGGCCCCGGAGCCGGGTAGACCTGGTCTCCGGCGGCCGCCCCGGAGAAGGGTAGACCTGTTCACCCGGCGCCGAGGACGCTGCAGCGCCTCCCCGCCGGCGGCAGGCGGATGCCGCCGCCGGCCGGCGGCCCCGAGCCGGGTAGACCTGGTCTCCGGCGGCCGCCCGGAGAAGGGTAGACCTGTTCACCCCGGCGCCGAGGACGCTGCAGCGCCTCCCCGCGCCGGCGGCAGGCGGATGCCGCCGCCGGCCGGCCGGCCCGGAGCCGGGTAGACCTGGTCTCCGGCGGCCGCCCCGGAGAAGGGTAGACCTGTTCACCCCGGCGCCGCGGGCCGCTGCAGCGCCTCCCGCCGGCGGCAGGCGGATGCCACCGGCCGGCCGGCCGGCCCCGGAGCCGGGTAGACCTGGTCTCCGGCGGCCGCCCCGAGAAGGGTAGACCTGTTCACCCCGGCGCCGAGGACGCTGCAGCAGGGTAGACCTGTTCACCCGGCGCCGAGGACGCTGCAGCCCCGGGCAGGCGGAGCCGCGCCGCGCCCCGAGCCAGGACTGGTCTCGCGCCGCCCGGAGGGACTGTCACCCGCGCCGAGGCTGCAGCCCGCCGGCGGAGGCGGATGCCGCGGCCGGCCCCGGAGCCGGAGACTGGTCCCGGGCCGCCCGGAAGGGTAGACTGCCGGCGAGGCGTGCAGCTCCGCCGGCGGCGGCGGATGCCGGGCGCCCGAGCCGGGTAGACCTGGTCTCCGCGGCCGCCGGGAAGGGTGACCTGTTCACCCGGCGCAGGACGCGAGGCTCCGCCGGCGGCAGGCGGATCGCGCGCCGCCGCCCGAGCCGGGTGACTGGTCTCCGCGCGCCGAGAAGGGTAGACCTTTCACCCGGCGCGAGGCCGCGCGCCCCGGCGCAGGCGGATGCCACCGCGGCCGGCCCCGAGCCGTAGACCTGGTCCGCGGCCGCCCGGAGAAGGGTAGACTGTTCACGCCGGCCGAGAACTGCCGCGCCTCCCGGCTGAGGGAGCCGCGGCCGGCCGAGCAGACTGGTCTCGCGCGCCGAGAAGGGTAGACCTCCGGCCGAGGCCGAGGCCCGCCAGGGGATGCCGCGCGGCGCCGAGCGACGCCGGGCCGAGAAGGGGACGTTCACCGCGCGGCCAGCCCGGCGGATCCGCCGCCGCCGAGCGAGACCTGCCGGCCCGAGAAGGGTAGACCGTACCCGGCCGAGCGCGCCGCCCGCCGGGAGGCGGATGCCGCGCCGCCGGCCGGCCCGAGCCGGAGACTGGTCTCCGGCGGCCGCCCGAGAAGGGTAGACCTGTTCACCCCGGCGCCGGGCCTGCAGCGCCTCCCGCGGCGCAGGCGGATGCCGCCGCCGGGCCGCCCCGGGCCGGAGACCTGGCTCCGCGGCCGCCCGAGAAGGGTAGACCTGTTCACCCGCGCCGAGGCGCTGCAGCGCCTCCGCCGGCGCAGCGGATGCGCGCCGGCCGCCCCGAGCCGGTAGACCTGGCTCCGGCGGCCGCCCGGAGAAGGGTAGACCTGTTCACCTCGGGCCGAGGACGCTGCAGCGCCTCCGCCGGCGCAGGCGGATGCCGCGGCCGCCGGCCGGCCCCGGAGCCGGTAGACCTGGTCTCGGCGGCCCCGAGAGGGTAGACCTGTTCACCCGGCGCCAGGGACGCTGCAGCGTCCCGCCGGCGCAGCGGATGCCGCGCGGCCGGCCGGCGAGCGGTAGACTGGTCTCCGGCGCCGCCCGAGAAGGGTAGACCTGTTCACCCCGCGCGAGGACGCAGCGCCTCGCCGGCAGGCAGGCCGCCGCCGGCCCGGAGCCGAGACTGGCTCGCCGCCGAGAAGGGTAGACTCACCCGCGGACGCTCAGCCCGCCGGCGCAGGGATGCCGCCGGCGGCCGCCGAGGAGACCTGGCCCGCGGCGCCCGAGAAGGGTGACCGTCACCGCCGAGCCGAGCCCGCGCGACAGGCGGATGCCGCCGGCCGCGCCCGGAGCCGGTAGACTGGCCGGCGGCCGCCGAGAAGGTAGCCTCACCGGCGCGGACCGAGGCCCCCGCAAGGGATGCCGCCGCGGCGCGCCCGAGCCGGTAGACGCCCGCGCCCGGAAGGGTAGACCTGTTCACCCGGCGAGGCGCGCAGCTCCGCCGGCGGAGGCAGGCTCCGCCGCCGGCGGCCGGAGCCGTGCGACCTGGTCCCGGCGCCGCCCGGAGAGGGTGACCTGTTCACCCGCGCCGGGACGCTGCAGCGCCTCCACGGCGGCAGGCGGATGCCGCCGCCGGCGGCCGCCCGAGCCGGGATAGACCTGGCTCGGCGCGCCCGGAGAAGGGTAGCCTGTTCACCCCGGCGCCGAGGGCGCCAGCGCCCCGCCGGCAGGGATGCCGCGGCCGGCCGCCGGCCCGAGCCGGGCAGACCTGGTCTCCGGGCCGCCCGAGAAGGGTGACCTGTTCACCCCGGCGCCGAGAACCTGCAGCGCTCCGCCGGCGGCCGGCGCCGAGGACGCTGCAGCGCTCCGCGCAGGCGGATGCCGCCACCGCCGAAGCCGCCCCGACCAGGTAGACCTGGTCTCGCGGCCGCCCGAGAAGGGTAGACCTGTTCACTCCCGGCGCCAAGGGCCGATAGCCCTCCCCCACCGGCGACAGGTGGATGCCGCCGGCTGGCTGGCCGGCCCCCTGAGCCGGGTAGACCTGGTCTCCGCGGCCGCCCGGAGAAGGGTAAACCTGTTCACCCTGGCGCTAAGGGACGCTGCAGCGCCTCCCCGGGCGACAGGCGGATGCCGGCCGGCCGGCCGGGCCGACCCGGAGCCGGGTAGAGCTGGTCTCCGGCGGCCGCCCAGGGAAGGGTAGACCTGCCACCCCGGCGCCGAGGACGCTGCAGCGCCTCCCGCCGGCGACAGGCGGATGCCACCGGGCGGGCACGCCGGCGCCGGAGCCAGGTAGAGCTGGCCCCGCGGCCGCCCCAGGAAGGGTAGACCTGTTCACCCCGGCGCTGAGGGCCGCTGCAGCTCCTCCCCGCCGGGGCAGGCGGATGCCGCCGGCCGGGCCGGGCCGCCCCGCAGCCGGTAGACCTGGTCTCCGGCGGCCGCCCGGAGAAGGGTAGACCTGTTCACCCTGGCGCTAAGGGACGCTGCAGCGCACTCCCGCCGCGACAGGTGGATTCCGCCGCCGGCCCGGCCGGCCCCGGCCGGTAGACCTGGTCTCCGGCGGCCGCCCGAGAAGGGTAGACCTGTTAACCCCGGCGCCGATGGCCGCTACAGCGCCTCCTGCCGATGGCAGGTGGATGCCGCCGCCAGCAGGCCGGCCCGGAGCCGGGTAAACCTGGTCTCCTCGCGGCCGCCTTGGAGAAGGGTAGACCTGTTGCAGCGCCGCCGGCGGCGATGCCGCGCCGCCGCCGCCCGAGCGGACACCTGGTCTCGCGCGACGAGAAGGGTAGACCGTCACCGCGCGGATGCTGCAGCGCTGCGGCGAGGCGGATGCCGCGCCGCCGGCGCCGGCCGGTGACTGGCCGGCGCCGCCCGAGAAGGGTAGACCGTTCACCCGCGCCGAGGACGCTGCAGCGCCCCTGCCAACACAGCGGATGCGCGGCGCGGACCCAGAGCCGAGACGGTCCCGGCCACCGGAGAAGGTGACCTGCACCGCGCCGAGGAGCCAGCGCCGGCGGCAGGCATGCCGCGCCGCGCCCCGAGCCGTAGACGGTCTCGGCGGCCGCCCGAGAAGGTAGACCATTCACCGGCGCGAGGACGCGCAGCGCCTACCTGCCGCGACAGGGGATGCCGCGCCGCGCGCCGAGCGTAGACCTGGTCTCGCGCGCCGAGAAGGGTAGACCGTTCACCTTGGCGCAGGACGCTGCAGCGCCCGCCGCGACAGTCGGATGCCGCGGCGGCCGCCGGCCCGAGCCGGTAGACCTGGTCCCGCGGCCGCCCGGAGAAGGGTAGACCTGTTCACCCTGGCGCCAAGGACGCCGAGCCCGCCGGCGACAGGCCGATGCCGCGGACGGCCGGCCGGCCGGAGCCGGGAGACCTGGCCCCGGCGCCCCAGGAAGGGTAGACCTGTCCCCCGGCGCGAGGGACGGTGCTGCGCCTCCTGCCGGCGAGGCGGATACCGCGGCCGGCCGGCGGCCCCGAGCTTGGTAGCCTGGTCCGGCAGCCGCCCGAGAAGGGTAGACCTGTTCACCCGGCCCGAGGACGCTGCAGCGCCTCCCGCCAGCGCAGGCGGATGCCGCCGGCCGGCCGGCCCGAGCCGGTAGACCTGGCTCCGGCGCCACCGGAGAAGGGTAGACCTGTTCACCCGGCCCGAGGACGCTGCAGCGCCCTCCCGCCGGCGGAAGGCGGATGCCGGCCGCCGGCCGGCCCCGAGCCGGTAGACCTGGTCCGGCGGCCGCCCGGAGAAGGGTAGACCTGTTCACCCGGCGCCGAGGAGGCTGCAGCCCCCGCCGGCGACAGGCGGATGCCGCGCCGCCGGCCGCCCCGAGCCGGGTAGACCTGGCCTCCGGCGCCGCCCGAGGGTGAGGTTCACCCCGCGCGGGCCGCTGCAGCGCCTCGCCGGCGGCAGGCGGATGCCCGCCGCCGCGGCCCCGGAGCCGGGTAGACCTGGTCTCCGGCCGCCCGAGAAGGGTAGACCGTTCACCCGGCGCGAGGCGCTGCAGCGCCTCCTGCCGGCGCAGGCGGATGCGCGCCGGCCGGCGCCCCGAGCCGGTAGACCTGGTCTCCGGCGGCCGCCCGGAGCTAGACCGTTCACCCGGCGGGGCGCTGCAGCGCCTCCCGCCGGCGGGGCGATGCCGCGCGCCGGCCGGCCCCGAGCCGGTAGACCTGGTCCCGCGGCGCCCGAGAAGGGTAGACCTGTTCACCCGCGCCGAGGAGAGCCGGGTAGACCTGGTCTCCGGCGGCCGCCCGGAGAAGGGTAGACCTGTTCACCCGGCGCCGAGGACGCTGCAGCGCCTCCCCGCCGGCGGCAGGCGGATGCCGAGCCGGGTAGACCTGGTCTCCGGCGGCCGCCCGGAGAAGGGTAGACCTGTTCACCCCGGCGCCGAGGGACGCTGCAGCGCCCCTCCCCGCCGGCGGCAGGCGGATGCCGCCGGCCGGCCGGCCGGCCCCGGAGCCGGGTAGACCTGGTCTCCGGCGGCCGCCCGGAGAAGGGTAGACCTGTTCACCCCGGCGCCGAGGGACGCTGCAGCGCCTCCCGCCGGCGGCAGGCGGATGCCGCCGGCCGGCCGGCCGGCCCGGAGCCGGGTAGACCTGGTCCCGGCGGCCGCCCGGAGAAGGGTAGAGGCGGCCCGGAGCCGGGTAGACCTGGTCTCCGGCGGCCGCCCGGAGAAGGGTAGACCTGTTCACCCCGGCGCCGAGGACGCTGCAGCGAGCCGGGTAGACCTGGTCTCCGGCGGCCGCCGGAGAAGGGTAGACCTGTTCACCCCGGCGCCGAGGCCGCTGCAGCGCCTCCCGCCGGTGGCAGGCGGATGCCGCCGGCCGGCCGGCCCCGGGAGCCGGAGCCTGGTCTCCGGCGGCCGCCCGAGAAGGGTAGACCTGTTCACCCCGGCGCCGAGGAGCTGCAGCGCCCTCCGCGGCGGCAGGCGGGATGCCGGGGCCGGCCGGCCGGCCCCGAGCCGGGTAGACCTGGTCTCGCGGCCGCCCGAGAAGGGTAGACCTGTTCACCCCGGCGCC
>JAREIS010002646.1:0-10512 GCA_030060385.1 Muscicapa striata striata | reverse complement strand
TGACACTGGGGCCATGGATCCAAGGAAACAGGTAACTGACGTGGTTGACTTGGCCTGACTGGTCCAACTGCCCCTGGCTTTTCAAGGGTCTCTTCTCATGTGCCCCAAAACACAGGGGCTCTGGGCTTTCCTTCAAATGGAAAAGAACTGTCCTCCTTTTCCAGGCACCCATGTCCAAAATGGGATTCCATCCCCAAATGTCCCAAAATATTCAGAGATTATTCCTAGACAAAGACTGCCATTACAAACAAGTCTGGCTGCCCTTGTCTTCCTGAGACCCAGCTCTTACCTGCTTCCAACACTGGGGCCATGGGCTGTCCTTGCTATGGAAGAGAACTGTTCTTCCTGCCAGGCATCCATGGCCAAGCAAACTGATACTTCTCCAATGTTCCCTATATGCAAGGGTTTCTCCCAGATGGAAAAAGCCACCATGACAGACAGACCTATCTGACCTTGGCCTCTGGTGGTCGCCTCTAATTTGCCCTGAAATACTGAGGCTCTGTGCTTTCCTTCCTATGGGAAAGAACTGGTCTTCTCCTCCAGGCGCTCATAGCTGAAATTGGGATTCTGCCCCAAAAATTCTGTACATCCAAGGGTTGCTCCCAGGTGAAAGCTTGGCAGGACAGATGGGTCTGGTTGGTCTTGGCCTCCGGTGACTCACTGGGACCCCGGACAGCGGGAACTGCAAGCAACTCTGCGAGCCTTCTTCCCCGTTGAGAGTTATTCTGTGTTCCCCCACCCCTCCCAGCATAGCAGCTAGGTGGGAAATTCCGAATAATGGGGATCCATTTATCTAAACAAGAGGAAACTGATTTGATTGCCTTGTTAACTTGGGCGAGAGAGCATGGTTTTTCAGAAGAGGCAGGAGAAGTTTTTTCTATGGACAAATGGGAAGAATTAGGGGACCTTCTGTGGACAGCCCTCCGGAAGGGGGATGTCGCAGCCGGCCCTCTAATGCTCACCTGGGGGACAATTAATCGAAGTTTTTTGAAAGATGAGACGGGTTTTGAGCGGAGCGAAACAGGCTCAGAACAGAGCGAGGGAGAATCTGTTTGCTATCCTGGCCACATCACCTTAACGGCACCGGGCACTGACGGCTCGCAGCAGCCGCCGGCTGGGACCAGCCCCCCCGTGCAGCCTGCGCTGCCTGAGGGGGGCGGGCCCCCCGCTCTGGGGACGCTGCTAGCTCCTGACAAAGAGGTGCCATCGGCCTGCCCCCCCACCATGCCGGGGCCATCGCTTGACCTGCCTGCTGCTGGGCCAGTGCCACCCCCTGCAAAGGTGGGGGTCGTGCTGGCCCCTCCATCCGAGATGCCGGCTGACCCCGACCCGCCTGCAGAGAGGGAGCTGTCGGCACCGGCCACCCCAGAGAAGGAGGGGGTGCCGGCTCCTCCCTCCTCTCCGATGTCGGAGCTCGGCCTGCCTGTCCCGGCAGGATCTCGGCCGCCCGTCTTTGCCTCGGCAGAGGCCGGCCTGCCCTCTTTTCTTTTCCCCTCAGCCCCGTTCGTTCGCCCGGGAGCGGTGCCGACCCCAGGGCTGCCCTCATCAGCCAGAGGAGCTCTGCCCGCCTGGCCGGTCACGAACGGACCCCTCCCACCGGCATTTCCAGCCGCTTTACCGCTCCTGCCCTGTGCTGACAGCAAGGATAGCTTTGTCTTTACTTTAGAGGGGGGAGCAGCAGAGGCTGGTTTCATTCCTGCAGTGGTCAAGGAAGGAGGGAAGGCTGGGGCGGATGTCTCTGATACTCAAATCAGAGAGACTCAGAATTTTCCTGTGCCTGATGCTGTCTCTATGATAGAACAGCGAGATTGGAAAAAGAGAAAGAAAGTATCGTGTTATTGTGAATCACCTTTGCCTCATTTCAGGCTTCAGATGAGACACGCCTAGGTCCTTCCTGCTGACCTGCAAGGTGTCCACCCTGACCTGCACCAGGGGCACAGTGTGATCATAGATCAGCTTTCACTTGCTGACCAGCTCACCTAACACCGACCAGATGAAAACACTGAACAGATCATCCCTCTAGAAGCAGGGAATGGACATTCATCTGTTCATGTTGGAACTGTTAATATAGTTTTCATTGTTATATTAGAATAATCACTTAGTGGTTGATTTTTCACTGTTTGATAAGTCGGGTGAATGGTGATGGGTTTTGTTATTGTATTAAAATTAAGTTTTGCAGAGAAAAAGCACCAAGCTTGAAGATTTCCCTAGGCACTCCAGGTATCCACATATCTCCTGAGTGGTGTTTGTTCTCCTTTGAAAAAGGATCCTGTAAAGGATTACAAACACTTCTCTTTTTCCTTTTTCTTTAAAACTAAAAGGGGGACTTGTGGGCTTCAGTGAAGCCACAGGCTGAAAATTGCAGGCCTAGGCCTTTTCTCACAGGGTCTGAGTTCCTTTCTCAGGCTGTGAAACTCTCTCAGGCCTAGCTGAAACCTTTCCCATGCTAGGGCCTCTGTCTGTACTGTAAACATAAGAGAAAGAATCATAACATAGATAGCACACCTGCTGGATCTATGGGAGAACCAGAGAGGAGAGGTGTCTCTCGGTCTCTCCAATGAACTATCTGTATTTTGCTTTGCACGAACTGTATTATAAAAAGCCACAGCTTTCTTCAATAAACTGCACTCTTTCTTGCATCAAGTAAGAGAGTTGCCATGTTGCTGTATCCCTTCACCGCCCCTCCATAACCCTCTCAGGCAGAACATTCTTTCAGTGAAAAATTTCTTCCTAATATCCAACCTATATCTCCATTGGTGCAGATTGAGACTGTGTCCTCTGGTTCTGTCAGTTGCTGCCTGGTGAAAGAGATCAACCCCCACTTGACTACAACCACCTTTCAGGAAGTTGCAGAGAGTGATAAGGTCACCTCTGAGTCTCCTTTTCTCCGGGCTAAACAACCCCAGATCCCTCAGCCATTCCTCATAAGGCTTGTGTTCCAAGCCCCTCACCAGCCTTGTTGCCCTCTTCTGAACACACCCAAGCGTCTCAACGTCCTCCTGAAACTGAGGGCCCAGAACTGGACACAGCACTCAAGGTGTGGCCTCACCAGTGCTGAGTAGAAGGGAAGAATGACCTCCCTGCTCCTGCTGGCCACACTGTTCCTGATCCAGGCCAGGTGCTATTGGTCTTCTTGGCCACCTGGGCACACTGCTGGCTCATGTTCAGTCAGCTGTCAATCAGTACCCCCAGGTCCCTTTCTGCCTGGGCACTGTCCAGCCACACTGTCCCCAGCCTGTAATGCTGCATGGGGGTTATTGTGGCCAAAGTGCAGGACTCAACATTTGGACTTATTAAACCTCATCCTGTTGGACTCTGCCCATCCATCCAGCTGTTCCAGGTCTCTCTGCAGAGCCCTCCTACCTTCCAACAGATGGACACATGCTCCCACCTTAGTGTCATCTGCAAATTTACCAATGAAAGACTCAGTACCCTTATCCATGTTTTCAATAAAATATTGAACAGAACTGGCCCCAGCACAGACCCCTGAGGGACACCACTGGTGACTGGTCGCCAGCTGGATGCAGCGCCATTCACCACCACTCTCTGGGCCTGGCCATCCAGCCAGTTCTTAACCCAGCAAAGAGGGTTCCTGTCCAAGATGTGGGCTCCAGCTTTTCTGGGAGTTTGCTGTGGGAGACAGTGTCAAAGGCCTTGCTGAAGTCCAGGTATACAACAGCCACAGCCTTTCCTGCATCCATCAGGCAGGTCACTTGGTCATAAAAGGACATCAGGTTGGTCAAACATGACCTTCCCCTCCTAAACCTGTGCAGGCTGGGTCTGATACCCTGGCCATCCTCTAAGTGCTGTGTGATGGCACTCAGTATAAACTGTTCCATAACCTTACCAGGTACTGGTAGTTACCAGGATCCTCCTTGCCACCCTTTTTATGAATGGGTGTCACACTGGCCAATTTCCAGTCATCTGGAACCTTGCCAGCCTCCGAGGACTGTTGGTAAATGATGGAGAGAGGCTTCACAAGCTCATCTGCCAGCTCCCTCATCACCCTGGGATAGATCCCATCTGGTCCCATGGATTTACGAACATCTAAGCTACTCAGCAGTTCTCTGACTGCCTCCTCCTGGATAACAGGGGAACCATTCTGCTCCCTGACACCATCTGCCATCCCATGAGGACAGTTGTCTCTAGGACAAGCTGTCCTCCCACTAAAGACTGAGGCAAAGAAGACGTTAAGCACCTCCGCCTTCTCCTATCTGCAGTTACTGATTTTCCTCCCTCATGCAGTAAGGAACAAAGACTGGACCTACCCTTCCTTTTACCATTAATATATTTGTAAAAACATTTCTTATTATCTTTTACAGAAGTCGCTGTTTTTAGTTCAAATAGGGCTTTGGCCTCCCTAACTTTTTTCGTGCATGCTCTAGCAGCTGCCTTAAATACTTCTTGAGAGACCTGACCCTCCTTCCAAAGATGATACATCCTCTTTTTATTCCTAAGTTCCTCCAAAACCTCCTTGCCCAACCAGGCTGGATGTTTGCCTCGTCGACTCGTCTTTGGGCATACAGGGACAGTCTGTTCCTGTGCCCTCAAGATCTCTGTTTTGAAGCACTCCCACCTTTCCTGAACTCCTTTGTTTTTAAGGGCTGCTTCCCAAGGAACTCTCTGAATAAGTCTCCTAAACAGGCCAAAGTCTGCCCTCCAGAAATCCAATGTGAAAGTCCAAAGTAATGAAACCATACTCCCCCAGTTCGCTCCCCCCCGCCAATTCAATTTTGTTTATATTTTTTGGGGTTGAAGGCTGTAGGGCATCCTTGATTTTCAAAGGAATTGTCTTGTCTGAGCAAAATATGAAGACAGTTAAGTAACACTTTCTAAAGAGTTTAGAGTTATGCTCTAATGCAGTAAAAAATTCGAAAAATATAAAGCTAAAATCTTAAGGCATTTCAGGCCTCATTGAACCAGGGGGCCACTGTGACACTTTGTGGCCCCATGGAACCAAGGAGTCCATTGTGACACTGCAGGGCCCCGTGGATCTAAGGATTCCTGTAACAGTGCAGGACCCCATGGAACCAAAGGTCCATTGTGACACTGAGGGGTCTCATGGAATCCTGGAGGCCATGATGACACTTTGAGGCCTTGTTATATCAAGGGATTCTGCAGGGCCTTGTGGAACCAAGGAGACCCTTCTGCCACTGTGATTCCCCACAGAACCAAGTTCCATTGGGATACTGCGGCACCAAGGAGACACCTGTGACACTGCAAGGCTTCATGGAAACAAGGGACCATTGTGACACTATGGAGCCCCATGGAAACAAGAGGCCAGTGTGACACATTTGGATCCAATATGATACTACCATTGTGACATTACAGGGCCCTGTGGAGACAAGGGGATGCTATAGCACTGCAGGGCCCCATGGATCCAAGGGAACAGGTACCAGGTCTGGTTGCCTTGGCCTGACTGGTCCAACTGGCCTTGGCATGTCAAGGGTCTCTTTTCATGAGCCCCTGAAACACCAGAACTTTGGGCTATCCTTCAAATTGAAAAGAACGGCCATTTTCATCCAAAATTCCATGGCCAAAGTGGGATTCCCCTTCCAAAATCCCAATATCCATGGATTGCTCCTATAGAAAAACTGCTGTTATCAACAAGTCTGGCTGTCTTTGTCTTCCTGTGAGCTGGCTCTCACCTGCCTTCAAACACTGGGGCTCAGTGCATGTCTTCTTATGGAAAAGAATTGTCCCTCCTACACAACCACCCATGGCCAAAATTGGTATTCCTCCTCCAAAATTCCCTATATGCAAGGGTTTCTCCCAAACGAAAGCTGCCAGGACAGACAGCTCTGGCTTGCCTCGGCCTTGTGTGGTCCCCTCTAATCTGCCCTGAGATATTGGGGCTCCATGCTTTCCTTCCTATTGGAAAGAACCATCCTTCTCTAGGCACCCATGGCTAAAATTGGAATTCCACCTCCAAAATTCTATGTAACCAAGGATTGCTTCCAGACAAAAGCTACCAGATCAGATGTCTCTGGCTGGTCTTGGCCTCTGGTGGCTGCTGCTCATCTGCCCCAAAACACCACTGCTCTATGGTTTCCTTCCAGTAGGAAGAGCCTTCCTCCTTATCCAGGCACCCATGGCTGAAATTGGGATTCCACTGCAAAAATTCCTATATTCAAAGATTGCTCCTACACAAAAGCTGCCATTACAGACAGGTCTGGCTGGCCTTGGCCTCCTGAGGACTGGCTCTCACCTGCCTTCCAAACACTGGGGCTGCGTGCTTTCCTTTCTATGGAAAGGAGCTGGCCTTCTCCTCCAGGCTAAAAAAGCAGAAATTGTGAGTCCCGAGTCAAAATTCCATATATCCAAGAGTTGCTCCAAGGCAAATCTGCCAGGACAGAGAGGTCTGCATTCTGGTTTCCTTCCTGTGCAGACCATGGTGACACTATGGGGCCCCATGGAACCATGTAGATCACTGGGGCACGTTGGGGCCTTCTGAAATGAAGGGGCCATTGTGACACTGTGGGGATTGTGAAATTAAAGGGGCCATTGTGAAACTGCGTGGACCCCACGAAACCAAGGAACCATTGTGACACTGTGGGGCCATCTGAAGTGATGGGGCCATTGTGACACTGAGGGGCGCCATGGAACCAAGGGGTCATGACACTGCAGGGTACCATGGATCCAAGAAAACATTGGGACACTGTTGGACCTTGTGGCACCAAGGACATCACTGTGGACCTGCTGGGCCCCATGGTCCCAAGGGGCCGGTGTGAAGCAGTAGGGTTTTGTGGACCCAAGAGGCCATTGTTGCATTACAGGGCCTCATGCAACCAAAGGGCCCTGGTGATCCTGCAGGGCACCATGGATCCATGGAGACCATTGTGACATTGCCAGGATCCATGGAAGGATGGAGACCATTGTGACACTGTGGGGCCCCATGGAACCAAAGGGCCATTGTGGCCCTGCACGGCCTCCTGGAAGCAGGGAGCCATTGTGACACTACAGAAGCAAGTTGACCATTGTGACACTACATGGCCCTCTGGAACTAAGGGGACATGGAACAGATCTTGCTGGTTTTGCTTCCTGGGGACCACCTGACAGGTCCAGCTGATTTTGGAATGTTGAGGGTCACCTGTCATCAGTCCCTGGAGAACTGGGGCCCCGTGCTTTTCTTCCTATGGAAAAGAACCATCCATCTTCTGAGGTGACCATGGGCAAAACTGATACTCCCTCTGAAAAATTCCCTATATGCAGGGGTGCTCCCAGACAAAAGCTGCCAGGACAGGATGGAGAGCTCTGGCTGCCTGTGGCCTCTAGTGGTCAACTCTCATCTCAAGGAAGGCCTGAGGAAAGTATTTAAAGAGGCTTGTCTACTGGAATATCAGTGAGTCTCTTATCCACTGAAAAATTACATGCTCTTCAGATCGTAAGTCTTTTTTCCTACTGTGTGTTGAGCAAGAAACATTTTTTTCACTTAAAAATTATTAGTATTAGTACTAGTATTAGTATTAGTATTAGTATTAGTATTAGTATTAGTATTAGTATTAGTATTAGTATTGCTCAACCTCTGTTATCTGACACATAACCCTCTACATATGGATGCAGATAACCTGTATAAGCAAAGACAATAAAGAATCCAGCAGAAATTATTTGCCTCTGCTCCCGTCTGTCACATCTCCTATGGAGCTGGAGGTACAGCCATGGTGCCCACAGCAGCCCTGGGGCTCTGTGCCCCATGGCCTCCCTGCTGGGCAGCCTCTGCCAGCTCCTGCACAGCCCATGGCACCTGTGGGCCTGCACTGACAGCCCTGCCCCGGGCTCTGCCGGGCTCTGGGCCAGCAGAGAGGCCGGGCAGGGCTGGCCATGGCCGGGAACAGGCCCTGAGCCCCGAAGGAGGATGGAGCTGGGCCACAGCCAAACTCACCCAGGGCAAACCTGGACTGAGCAGCCAGGGCTGGACCGAGGCTGGGGACAGAGGTTGGCGGTGACAAATGTCCTGGGCTTCCTCCCTGCTCTGTGCATGCCACCAAGGGCACAGAGCAGCTTCCTCTCTCGCCCACTTGCCTGTTTCCAATGCCTTCCACAGGCGCTGGCCCTGCCCCACAAGGCCTGGGCTGAGTCCTGCCCCTGCACGCTCAGCCAGGCTGAGATGGACACTGCTGGTTTCTCTGGCAGGCTCTCTCAGGCCAGCCCAGCTCCCTGCAAGCTGTGCCAGCTGCCCTGAGCTCTGTGCAGCACCAAGGGCCTCTCCCCAGCACAGCCCAGCCGGCTCTGGCCCCACAGCTCTGCTCAGGCCAGGGGCTCTGGGCAGTGGCCCCACGGCCTCAGCCCCTGGCAAGGGCACAGCAGCAGCTGCAGCTCAGACAGGACTCAGCCCCAGCCATGGGCAAGGGGCTTGGCCAAGGCAAAAGGAGGCTCCCTGTGTGCCCTGCTCCCCTCTCCCTGAGCTCCTGAGAGCTCTGCAGCCCCTGCTGCCATCCCATCTGCCCAGGCCAGCACAACAGCCCCGGCCTTGGGGCCCTGCAGAGCTGCTCCTGCTCCAGGCCCAGGGCCCATCCCAGAGCTGGGGCAGCCACAAAGCTGTGTCCATTCCTGTTCATTCCTGCTCTGATCAGGATGGATCCTCAGCCACTTGGAGGTTGCTGATGAAATTTTTTACTCCAGAGACCTCTTCTTTCTTGAGCTCTTCAGTTGAGAAATTCAGTGACAAAGGTTCATAAACATTTGTTCAAAACACCCAAACAAGAAAAGCCCTTGGGAATGTTTTAAGTTTTCAATTCTTTTGTGGTTAATTAGAAAGATTTCAAAAGTGTATTCAAAGTGAGTATACTATTCTGAAAACAACACAGAGATTTTTTTTGTTTTGTCCTGTTTATAAATTGATATCAGCAATGTCCAATTGATAACGATTCCCAGCACCTTGTAATACAGTCTGAATAGATATGAAAATCATGAACCTTCAAGGCTGACAATCTATAACACTTTGTCCCCATCCCTTTCCCAGCATTTCCCTCATCCAACCCCTGGGACTCCAATGGATCAGGAATGGTGCGGCCAGCAGGACTAGGGCAGTCATTCTTCCCCTGTGCTCAGCACTTGTGAGGGAGCACCTCGAGTGCTGTGTCCAGTTCTGGGCCCCCCAATTTAGGAAGGACGTGGAGGGGCTGCAGAGAGTCCAGAGGAGGTCAACAAGGCTAGTGAGGGGTCTGGAACACAAGTCCTGTGAGGAGTGGCTGAGGGACCTGGGCTTTTTTACACTGGAGTAGGCTCAGAGGAGATCTCATCACTCCCAAAAACTCCCTGAAAGGAAAGGGCAGCCAGGGGAGGATCGGACTCTTTTCCAAGGGAAAAGACAGGACAAGAGGACACAGCCTTAAAGCAGTACCAGGGAAGGTTTAGGCTGGGCATTAGGAAATATTCATCAAAAATGTGATTGGGTATTGGAATAGGCTGCCCATGTAGGTTCGTGAGTCACCATCCTTGGAAGTGCTTCAGGATAGACTGGATGTGGCACTGAGTGCCATGGTCTGGGACAAGGTGGTATTGAGTCACAGGTTGGACTTGATGCTCTCCAAGGTCTTTTCTAGTCTGGATGATTCTGTGGTGATTGTGACACTGCAGGACCCTGGGGGAGCAAGGGGCCATTGTGACACTGCAGGGCCTCGTGGAACTGAGAGGACCAGAGTGACACTGTGTATGACATGGCACCACAGAGCCAAGGGGCCACTGTGACACTGTGGGGCTACATGGAAGCAAGGAGTCCATTGGGACACTCTGGATCCTGTGGAACCGCAGAGGCCACTGTGACACTGCAGGGCCTTGTGGAACCAAGGGGCCATTGTGCCACTGTGGGACCAAGGAGAGCCTTGTGAGAGCCTGGGGCTAATGGAATCAAGGGGCCCGTGTTCCACTGCAAGGATTCTTGGAACTAAGGGAACAATTGTGACACTGTGGTGCCCCATGGAACCAAGGGTCCCTCCTGACACTGCAGGATCTTGTGTACCCAGGGCTCCATCGTGACACTGCAGCACCAAGGAATTCATGGTGGCAGTCAGAGGCCTCATGGAACCAAGAGGCCACTGTGACACTGCAGGGCCTTGTGGGACCATGCAGAGCATTGTGACAGAGCAGGACTTCGTGTAATGATGGGGCCATTGTGACACTGCAGGGCCCCATGGAACCAAGGGGCCAGTGTTGCTCCTCAGGGACTCATGGAATGAAGGAAACATATTTGACACCGTGGTGCCCCTTGGGACCAAGAGGCCATTGTGACACTGTGGAACCAAGGAGAGCAGTGCTGCACTGTGAGACCTCATGGAACCAAGAATGCACCATGACAATGCAGGGCCTTGCAGGACCAAGGTAACCTTGTGACACTGTGGGGACCAAGGAACCAAGGGACTTTGTGACACCAAGGGTTCCCATGAAAGCAAAGGGACATTGTGACACTGGGAGGCCTCATGGAATCATGGAGATCATTGTGACACTCTAGGGCCTGTGGAACAGTGGTGACACCATGCTGGCTGCGAATGTTCATCTGCTTCATGGTAGGAG
>JAREIS010002645.1:0-12654 GCA_030060385.1 Muscicapa striata striata | reverse complement strand
GTATCCCAGGTGTGCCCAGGTGTATCCCAGGTGTGCCCAGGTGTATCCCAGGTGTGCCCAGGTGTGCCCAGGTGTGCCCAGGTGTGCCCAGGTGTGCCCAGGTGTATCCCAGGTGTATCCCAGGTGTGCCCAGGTGTGCCCAGGTGCCCCCAGGTGTGCCCAGGTGTGCCCAGGTGTGTCTCACCAGAAGCTGTAGGCCCCCAGGAAGGGCAGGTAGAACTGTTTCCTCTCGGGCACCGGCTCAGGGTGACACCGCCTATCCCCCAGGTGTATCCCAGGTGTGCCCAGGTGTATCCCAGGTGTGCCCAGGTGTGCCCAGGTGCCCCCAGGTGTGCCCAGGTGTGCCCAGGTGTGTCTCACCCCCCAGGAAGGGCAGGTAGAACTGTTTCCTCTCGGGGGCAGGTGTGTTCCTATCCCCAGGTGTATCCTGTAGGTGTGCCCAGGTGTATCCCAGGTGTGCCCAGGTGTGCCCAGGTGCCCCCAGGTGTGCCCAGGTGTGCCCAGGTGTGTCTCACCAGAAGCTGTAGGCCCCCAGGAAGGGCAGGTAGAACTGTTTCCTCTCGGGCACCGCGCTCAGGGTGACACCCAGGTGTGTTCCTATCCCCCAGGTGTATCCCAGGTGTGCCCAGGTGTATCCCAGGTGCCCCCAGGTGTGCCCAGGTGTATCCCAGGTGTATCCCAGGTGCCCCCAGGTGTGCCCAGGTGTATCCCAGGTGTGCCCAGGTGTGCCCAGGTGCCCCCAGGTGTGCCCAGGTGTACCCCAGGTGTGCCCAGGTGTGCCCAGGTGTGTCTCACCAGAAGCTGTAGGCCCCCAGGAAGGGCAGGTAGAACTGTTTCCTCTTGGGCACCGCGCTCAGGGTGACACCCAGGTGTGTTCCTATCCCCCAGGTGTATCCCAGGTGTGCCCAGGTGTATCCCAGGTGCCCCCAGGTGTGCCCAGGTGTGCCCAGGTGTGCCCAGGTGCCCCCAGGTGTGCCCAGGTGTGCCCAGGTGCCCCCAGGTGTGCCCAGGTGTACCCCAGGTGTGCCCAGGTGTGCCCAGGTGTGTCTCACCAGAAGCTGTAGGCCCCCAGGAAGGGCAGGTAGAACTGTTTCCTCTCGGGCACCGCGCTCAGCGTCGCCCCCACGGCGCCGCAGAACCAAACGAAGGCCCCGAACTGCAGAGCGATGAGCCCGTACCCGGCTGGGGACTCGTAGGTGTACAGCACCTGCCCGGGGTCAAAGAACTGACAAAAAACACAGAAAATCATCCCAAAATTGGCCAAAAAATATCCCAAAAATATCCCAAAAATATAAAAAAAATATCCCGAAAATATCCCCCAAAACATCCCAAAATATCCCCAAAAATCAGCCCCGAACTGCAGCGCGATGAGCCCGTACCCGGCTGGGGATTCACAGGTGTGCAGCACCTGCCCGGGGTCAAAGAACTGACAAAAAATGGGGAAAGTTATCCCAAAATGGGCCAAAAATATCCAAAATATATCCCAAAAATATCCACCAAAACATCCCAAAATATCCCCAAAAATCAGCCCCGAACTGCAGCGCGATGAGCCCGTACCCGGCTGGGGATTCACAGGTGTGCAGCACCTGCCCGGGGTCAAAGAACTGACAAAAAACACAGAAAATCATCCCAAAATGGGCCAAAAAATATCCAAAATATATCCCAAAAATATCCCAAAAATATCTCCCAAAATATCCCCAAAATATCCCCAAAAATCAGCCCCGAACTGCAGCGCGATGAGCCCGTAACTGGCTGGGGACTTGTAGGTGTGCAGCACCTGCCCGGGGTCAAAGAACTGACAAAAAATGGGGAAAGTTATCCCAAAATGTGCCAAAAATATCCAAAATATATCCCAAAAATATCCACCAAAACATCCCAAAATATCCCCAAAAATCAGCCCCGAACTGCAGCGCGATGAGCCCGTACCCGGCTGGGGACTCGTAGGTGTACAGCACCTGCCCGGGGTCAAAAAACTGACAAAAAACACAGAAAATCATCCCAAAATGGGCCAAAAAATATCCAAAATATATCCCAAAAATATCCCCCAAAACATCCCAAAATATCCCCAAAAATCAGCCCCGAACTGCAGCGCGATGAGCCCGTACCCGGCTGGGGATTCACAGGTGTGCAGCACCTGCCCGGGGTCAAAGAACTGACAAAAAAAATGAGAGAGAATCGTCCAAAATTATCCCAAAATTATCCCAAAAATATCCAAAAAATATCCAAAAAAATAGCGCTGAAATGGCTCCAAAACAGCCCAAAATATCCCCAAAAATCAGCCCCGAACTGCAGCGCGATGAGCCCGTACCCGGCTGGGGACTCGTAGGTGTCAGCACCTGCCCGGGGTCAAAGAACTGACAAAAAATGGGGAAAGTTATCCCAAAATGGGCCAAAAATATCCAAAATATATCCCAAAAATATCCACCAAAACATCCCAAAATATCCCCAAAATATCCCCAAAAATCAGCCCCGAACTGCAGCGCGATGAGCCCGTACCCGGCTGGGGATTCACAGGTGTGCAGCACCTGCCCGGGGTCAAAGAACTGACAAAAAATGGGGAAAGTTATCCCAAAATGGGCCAAAAATATCCAAAATATATCCAAAAAATATCCAAAAAATATCCCGAAAATATCCCCCAAAACAGCCCAAAATATCCCCAAAAATCAGCCCCGAACTGCAGCGCGATGAGCCCGTACCCGGCTGGGGACTCGTAGGTGTGCAGCACCTGCCCGGGGTCAAAGAACTGACAAAAAACACAGAAAATCATCCCAAAATTGGCCAAAAAATATCCAAAAAATGTCCCAAAAATATCCCAAAAATATCCCAAAAATAGCCAAAAAATATCCCAAAAATATCCCAAAAATATCCCAAAAATATCCAAAAATGTGCCAAAAAATATCCAAAAAATATCCCAAAAATATCCCAAAAATATCCAAAAAATATCCAAAAAAATGGCCCCAAAAGATCCCAAAATATCCCCAAAAATCAGCCCCAGGTGAGGCTGAACCTGCCGGGGTTCAGGTGTGCAGCACCTGCCCGGGCTCAAAGAACTGACAAAAAATAAGAGAGAGAAAAATAGCCCAAAATGTGCCCAAAATGTGCCCAAAAATATCCAAAAATATATAAAAAAAAAAAAGCCAAAAAATATCCCCCAAAATAGCCCAAAATATCCCCAAAAATCAGCCCCAGGTGAGGCTGAACCCATCAGGGACTCGTAGGTGTCAGCACCTGCCCGGGGTCAAAGAACTGACAAAAAACACAGAAAATCATCCCAAAATCGGCCAAAAAATATCCCAAAAATATCCCAAAAATATCGCAAAAATATCCCAAAAATATCCAAAAAAATGGCCCCAAAACATCCCAAAATATCCCCAAAAATCAGCCCCAGGTGAGGCTGAACCTGCCGGGGTTCAGGTGTGCAGCACCTGCCCGGGCTCAAAGAACTGACAAAAAAATGGGAAAAATTATCCCAAAATGTGCCAAAAAATATCCAAAAAATATCCCAAAAATATCCCAAAAATATCCCAAAAATATCCCAAAAAATATCCCAAAAATATCCAAAAAATATCCAAAAAATATCCCAAAAAATGGCCCCAAAACATCCCAAAATATCCCCAAAAATCAGCCCCAGGTGAGGCTGAACCTGCCGCGGTTCAGGTGTGCAGCACCTGCCCAGGGTCAAAGATCTGCCAAAAAAATGGGAAAAATTATCCAAAAATGTGCCAAAAAATATCCCAAAAATATCCCAAAAATATCCCAAAAATATCCCAAAAATATCCCAAAAATATCCCAAAAATATCCCAAAAATATCCCAAAAATATCCAAAAAAATGGCCCCAAAACATCCCAAAATATCCCCAAAAATCAGCCCCAGGTGAGGCTGAACCTGCCGGGGTTCAGGTGTGCAGCACCTGCCCGGGCTCAAAGAACTGCCAAAAAAATTGGAAAAATTATCCAAAAATGGGCCAAAAAATATCCCAAAAATATCCCAAAAATATCCCAAAAATATCCCAAAAATATCCCAAAAAATATCCAAAAAATATCCAAAAAATATCCAAAAAATATCCCAAAAATATCCAAAAAATATCCAAAAAATATCCAAAAAAATAGCCAAAAAATAGTCCCAAAATATCCCCAAAAATATTCCTAAAATATTCCCAAAATACCCAGAAAATAGTCCCAAAATATTCCCCAAAATATCCCAAAATATCCCCAAAATACCCACAAAATACTAAAAAACTATTTTTAATTTCTATTTAATTTGCATTTATAATTATTATTATTATTTATAGTTTTATATTTGGGATTTTTTGGGGATATTTTCTGAGTAATAAAAATAATAATTATAATAAAAAAAAGAATTTCGGGGTTTTTTGGGGTGGAATTTTGGGATATTTTGGGTGAATTTTGGGGGTTTTGGGGGTGAATTTTTGGGATATTTTGGGTGAATTTTGGGGTGAATTTGGGGGGTTTTGGGGGTGAATTTTTGGGATATTTTGGGTGAATTTTGGGGTGAATTTGGGGAGTTTTTGGGGGTGGATTTTTGGGATATTTTGGGTGAATTTTGGGGTGAATTTGGGGGGTTTTGGGGGTGAAATTTTTGGGATTTTTGGGGTGAATTTTGGGGTGAATTTGGGGAGTTTTTGGGGGTGGATTTTTGGGTTTTTTTGGGGTGAATTTTGGGAATTTTGGGGCTTTTGGGGCTCAGTTTTGGGGTGAATTTGGGGGTTTGGGGTGGATTTTGGGGAGTTTTGGGGTGGATTTTGGGGTGAATTTGGGGAGTTTTGGGGTGGATTTTGGGGTGGATTTGGGGTGAATTTGGGGATTTTGGGGTGGATTTGGGGTGAATTTGGGGATTTTGGGGGTGGATTTTGGGGTGAATTTGGGGATTTTGGGGTGGATTTTGGAGTTTTTTGGGCTGGATTTTGGGGTGAATTTGGGGTGAATTTGGGGAGTTTTGGGGTGGATTTTGGGGTGAATTTGGGGGGTTTTGGGGTGAATTTTGGGGTGAATTTGGGGGGTTTTGGGGGTGGATTTTGGGGTTTTTTGGGGTGAATTTTGGGGTGAATTTGGGGATTTTGGGGGTGGATTTTGGAGTTTTTGGGCTGGATTTTGGGGTGAATTTGGGGGGTTTTGGGGTGAATTTTGGGGTGAATTTGGGGGGTTTTGGGGTGAATTTGGGGTTTTTTGGGGTGAATTTGGGGTGAATTTGGGGAGTTTTGGGGGTGAATTTGGGGTTTTTTGGGGTGATTTTTGGGGTGAATTTGGGGAATTTTGGGGTCTCACCTGCGCCTCGTAGGTGAGCAGGGCGATGTGGGCGATGCTGTACAGGGTCATGTACACGGACAGACGGACGGACCCCCCGGAGCTGATCCGGCCCCTGAGTGACCAGTGAGTGACCAATGAGTGACCACTGACCACTGAGTGACCAATGAGTGACCAGTGAGTGACCAATGAGTGACCCTGGGTCATGTACACGGACAGACGGACGGACCCGCCCGAGCTGATCCGGCCCCTGAGTGACCAGTGAGTGACCAATGAGTGACCACTGACCACTGAGTGACCAATGAGTGACCAGTGAGTGACCAATGAGTGACCACTGACCACTGAGTGACCAATGAGTGACCAGTGAGTGACCAATGAGTGACCACTGACCACTGAGTGACCAATGAGTGACCAGTGAGTGACCAATGAGTGACCCTGGGTCATGTACACGGACAGACGGACGGACCCCGGAGCTGATCCGGCCCTGAGTGACCAGAGTGACCAATGAGTGACCACTGACCACTGAGTGACCAATGAGTGACCCTGAGTGACCAGTGAGTGACCACTGACCACTGAGTGACCAATGAGTGACCAGTGAGTGACCAATGAGTGACCACTGACCACTGAGTGACCAATGAGTGACCAGTGAGTGACCAATGAGTGACCACTGACCACTGAGTGACCAATGAGTGACCAGTGAGTGACCAATGAGTGACCCTGGGTCATGTACACGGACAGACGGACGGACCCCCCGGAGCTGATCCGGCCCCTGAGTGACCAGAGTGACCAATGAGTGACCACTGACCACTGAGTGACCAATGAGTGACCCTGAGTGACCAGTGAGTGACCACTGACCCCTGAGTGACCAGTGAGTGACCCTGAGTGACCAGTGAGTGACCACGGACCACTGAGTGACCACTGACCAGTGAGTGACCCTGAGTGACCCCTGAGTGACCAGTGAGTGACCACTGGCCGTACCTGGTGACGGAGAGCCCCTTGCCCAGCAGGATCAGCATCAGGAGTGACCCTGAGTGACCCTGAGTGACCCTGAGTGACCCTGAGTGACCCCTAACCCCTGAGTGACCCCTGAGTGACCAGTGAGTGACCACTGGCCGTACCTGGTGACCGAGAGCCCCTTGCCCAGCAGGATCAGCATCAGGAGTGACCCTGAGTGACCCTGAGTGACCCTGAGTGACCCTGAGTGACCCCTGACCCCTCAGTGACCCCTGAGTGACCAGTGAGTGACCACTGGCCGTACCTGGTGACCGAGAGCCCCTTGCCCAGCAGGATCAGCATCAGGAGTGACCCTGAGTGACCCTGAGTGACCCCTGACCCCTCAGTGACCCCTGAGTGACCAGTGAGTGACCACTGACCAGTGAGTGACCGTACCTGGTGACCGAGAGCCCCTTGCCCAGCAGGATCAGCATCAGGAGTGACCCCTGAGTGACCCTGAGTGACCCCTGAGTGACCCTGAGTGACCCCTGACCCCTGAGTGACCCCTGAGTGACCCCTGAGTGACCAGTGAGTGACCACTGGCCGTACCTGGTGACGGAGAGCCCCTTGCCCAGCAGGATCAGCATCAGGAGGAAGATGAGTGACCCTGAGTGACCCCTGACCCCTGAGTGACCCCTGAGTGACCCCTGAGTGACCAGTGAGTGACCACTGGCCGTACCTGGTGACCGAGAGCCCCTTGCCCAGCAGGATCAGCATCAGGAGGAAGATGAGGAAGCTGATGGAGAACAGGAGCTTCCCTGGGGGGGCGGGGGAGCCCTCAAATCTCCCCCAAAAACCCCCAAAATTCACCCAAAATTCACCCAAAATTCACCCAAAATAGCCCCAACAGTAACCCAAAATTAACCCGAAATTAACCCAAAATATTCCCAAAATTACCCCAAAATAGCCCCAAAATTAACCCGAAATTAACCCGAAATATTCCCAAAATTCACCCAAAATAGCCCCAAAATTAACCCGAAATATTCCCAAAATTAACCCGAAATTAACCCGAAATATTCCCAAAATTAACTCAAAATATTCCCAAAATTAACCCAAAATAGCCCCAAAATTAACCCAAAATTAACCCAAAATATTCCCAAAATTAACCCGAAATATTCCCAAAATTACCCCAAAATAGGCCCAAAATTAACCCGAAATTGACCCGAAATATTCCCAAAATTACCCCAAAATAGGCCCAACATTAACCCAAAATTAACCCAAAATATTCCCCAAATTAACCCAAAATATTCCCAAAATTAACCCGAAATTAACCCAAAATTAACTCAAAATATTCCCAAAATTAACCCAAAATATTCCCAAAATTAACCCAAAATTAACCCGAAATTAACCCGAAATTATCCCATAATAACCCCAAAATTCACCCAAAATTACCCCCAAAAACCCCCAAAATTCACCCAAATATCCCCAAAATTAACCCAAAATATCCCGAAAATTAACTCAAAATTACCCCCGAAATTAACCCAAAATAGCCCCAAAATATTCCCAAAATTAACCCGAAATATTCCCAAAATTAACCCGAAATAGCCCCAAAATACCCCCAAAATTAACCCAAAATTACCTCCAAAATCCCCAAAATATTCCCAAAACATTCCCAAAATATTCCCAAAATATTGACAAATTTCCCCCCAAATCCCTCCCAAATCTCCCCCCAAACCCCCCAATTTTTACCCAAAACCCCCCAAAATTTCCCAAAATTTCCCCAAATTTCCCCAAAATCCCCCAAAATCCCCCAAAATCCCCAAATTTTCCCAAAACCCCCCAAAATTCTCCCCAATTTCCCCCAAACCCTCCCAAATTTCCCCCCAAATCCCTCCCAAATCTCCCCCCAAACCCCCCAATTTTTGCCCAAAACCCCCCCAAAATTTCCCAAAATTTCCCAAAATTTCCCAAAATCCCCCAAAATTTCCCCAAATTCCCCAAAATCCCCAAATGTTCCCAAAATCCCCCAAATTTTCCCCAATTTCCCCCAAACCCTCCTTAATTTTCCCCCAAATCCCTCCCAAACCTCCCCCAAACCCCCCAATTTTTACCCAAAACCCCCCCAAAATTTCCCAAAATTTCCCAAAATTTCCCAAAATTTCCCAAAATTCCCCAAAATCCCCAAATGTTCCCGAAATCCCCCAAATTTTCCCAAATTTCCCCCAAACCCTCCCAAATTTCCCCCCAAATCCCTCCCAAATCTCCCCCCAAAACCCCCCAATTTTTACCCAAACCCCCCCAAAATTTCCCCAAATTTCCCCAAATTTCCCCAAAATCCCCCAAAATCCCCCAAAATCCCCCAAAATCCCCAAATTTTCCCAAAATTTCCCCCAAAATTCTCCCCAATTTCCCCCAAACCCTCCCAAATTTCCCCCCAAATCCCTCCCAAATCTCCCCCCAAAACCCCCCAATTTTTACCCAAAACCCCCCCAAAATTTCCCCAAATTTCCCCAAAATCCCCCAAAATCCCCCAAAATTTCCCCAAATTCCCCAAACCCCCGAATGTTCCCGAAATCCCGGGAATTCCGCCCGGTCCGTACCCAGCAGTTTGATGGGGCCGTGCCCGACCCCCGTCCCAGCCGTACTGGCCCCAATAGACGCAGCTCAGCAGGAGGCTCAGAACTGGGGAGGGGGCGCGGGAAAACCGGGGTGAGACCCCTCCCCAAATTCCCCCGGAGCCCCCAGACCCAAAATAACCAAATTCCCCAAAAAAACCCCAAAAATTTGCGTTAAAAACTCAAAATTTTGACCTAAAAACCTCAAAATTTAACCCCAAAATCCCCCGAGTTTTGCTCCAAATTCTCCCTCCCAAATTTGGGGAGGGGTCGCAGGAAGGGGGGCGAGACCCCTCCCCAAATTCCCCCGGAGCCCCCAGACCCAAAATAACCAAATTCCCAAAAAAACCCCAAAAATTTGCACCAAAAACCCCCAAATTTTGACCTAAAAACCTCAAAATTTAACCCCAAAATCCCCCGAGTTTTGCTCCAAATTCTCCCTCCCAAATTTGGGGAGGGGTCGCAGGAAGGGGGGTGAGACCCCTCCCCAAATTCCCCCGGAGCCCCCAGACCCAAAATCCCCAAAATCCCGAATTTTCCCGCCAAAAAAACCCCAAAATTTGCGTTTAAAAACCTCAAAATTTGCATTAAAAACTTAATTTTTCCTCCCAGATCCTCCCGAATTTCCCTCCAAATTCTCCCTCCCAAATTTGGGGAGGGGTCGCAGGAAGGGGGGTGAGACCCCTCCCCAAATTCCCCCAGAGCCCCCAGACCCAAAAGCCCCAAATTTCCAAAAAAACCCCAAAAATTTGCTTTTAAAAACCCCAAATTTTGACCTAAAAACCTCAAAATTTGCCCCAAAATCCCCCCAAATCCGTCCTTGAAGCCCCCAGACCCAAATTCAACCCCCCCGAAGCCCCCAGACCCAAATTAACCCCCCGAAGCCCCCAGACCCAATTCCTCCCCACCCAAATAACCCAAAAATCCCAAATTTCACCCCAAAAACCCCCATTTTTTGCCCAAAAATCCCCAATTTTTTTCCCCCAAAATCTCTCCCCGAAGCCCCCAGACCCAAATTCACCCCCCGAAGCCCCCAGACCCAATTGCTCACCCTCCAGCCCGGCCGCCGCCATGAACATCTTGTAGGTTGTGTGGAGGAGCTGCCGCCCCTTGAGGCGGTCTGGGGAGGGGGCGCGGTCAGAGAGACCCCTCCCCAAATTCCCGGAGACCCCTCCCCAAATTATCTGAGACCCCTCCCCAAATTCACATCGAGACCCTCCCCAAATTCCCCGAGACCCCTCCCCAAATTCACCCGAGACCCCTCCCCAAATTCTCCCGAGACCCCTCCCCAAATTCATATCGAGACCCCTCCCCAAATTCACCCGAGACCCCTCCCCAAATTCCCTGAGACCCCTCCCCAAATTATCTGAGACCCTCCCCAAATTCACATCGAGACCCTCCCCAAATTCCCCCGAGACCCTCCCCAAATTCTCCCGAGACGCCTCCCCAAATTCACATCGAGACCCTCTCCAAATTCACCTGAGACCCCTCCCCAAATTCCCTGAGACCCCTCCCCAAATTCCCTGAGACTCCTGAGACCCCTCCCCAAAACCTCCGGATTTTAGATCCCAAAAAAGCCCCAAAAACGCCGAAAAATCCTCAAAACTTTCCAAAATTTGGGAGCTGAGACCCCTCCCCAAATCCCCATGGAGACCCCTCCCCAAATTCCCATGGAGACCCCTCCCCAAATCCCCGGCCGCGCTCACAGCCGCAGTAGCAGGAGAGGAGGAAGATGAGGCTGAAGATGAGCAGGAAGGTGATGTCGGTCTCCAGGATACCTGCCAGGGGCGGCAATTGGGTCTGGGGGCTTCGGGAGACCCCTCCCCAAATTCGAGGGATGCCCAGGAGGAACCCCAAAACCCGGAGGTTTTAGACCCCAAAAAACCCCAAAAACCCCAAAAAACCCCCAAAAACCTCCAAAAAAGCACCAAAATCCGATTTTTTTTAGACTAAAAAAAAAGCCCCGAAAAAGGCCCAAAATAACCCAAAACCAGGAAAATTTTGGGAGATGAGACCCCTCCCCAAATTCACCCGGATCCCTGAGACCCCTCCCCAAAAAACCCGGAATTTTTTAGACCCCAAAAATCCCCAAAAAACCCCAAAAAACTCCGGGATTGTTCCCAAAAATCCCGAATTTTTACACCAAAAAAAAAGCCCAAAACCCCAAATTTGGGGGCTGAGACCCCTCCCCAAATTCTTTAAGACCCCTCCCCAAATTCCCCGGGACCCCTGAGACCCCTCCCCAAAAAATCCGGATTTTTTTGGACCCGAAAAAGCCCCGAAATGAAGCCCCCAGACCCAAATCAATCCCGACACTGCCCAAAGCCCCCAGCCCCAATTGCAGCCCCCAGCCCCAATTAAATCCCCCAGCCCCAATTGAAGCCCCCAGCCCCAATTAAATCCCCAGCCCCAAATGAACCCCCAGCCCCAATTGCAGCCCCAGCCCCAATTGCAGCCCCCAGCCCCATTTACAGCCCCCAGCCCCAGCTGAAGCCCCCAGCCCCAATTGCAGCCCCCAGCCCCAGCTGAAGCCCCCAGCCCCAAATAAATCCCCCAGCCCCATTGAAGCCCCCAGTCCCAATTGCAGCCCCCAGCCCCAATTAAATCCCCCAGCCCCATTGAAGCCCCCAGACCCAATTGCAGCCCCCAGCCCCAATTGAACCCCCAGCCCCAATTAAATCCCCCAGCCCTACTTGAACCCCTCAGCCCCAGCTGAAGCCCCCAGCCCCAATTGCAGCCCCCAGCCCCACCAAATCCCCAGCCCCAATTACAGCCCCCAGCCCCAGCTGAAGCCCCCAGCCCCATTGAAGCCCCCAGCCCCAATTGAAGCCCCCAGCCCCAATTACAGCCCCCAGACCCAGCTGAACCCCCAGCCCCAATTAAATCCCCCAGCCCCAAATAAATCCCCCAGCCCCAATTGCAGCCCCCAGCCCCAATTAAATCCCCCAGCCCCAATTAAATCCCCCAGCCCTAACTGAAGACCCCAGCCCTAATAACAGCCCCCAGCCCCAATTAAATCCCCAGCCCCATTGAAGCCCCCAGACCCATTGAAGCCCCCAGCCCCAATTGAAGCCCCCAGCCCCAATTAAATCTCCCAGCCCCATTGAAGCCCCCAGCCCCAATTGAAGCCCCCAGCCCCAATTAAATCTCCCAGACCCATTGAAGCCCCCAGCCCCAATTGCAGCCCCAGCCCCAATTAAATCTCCCAGCCCCATTGAAGCCCCCAGCCCCAATTGAAGCCCCCAGCCCCAATTAAATCCCCCAGACCCAAATAAATCCCCCAGCCCCAGCTGAAGCCCCCAGCCCCAGCTGAAGCCCCCAGCCCCAATTGCAGCCCCCAGCCCCAATTCCCCACCGAACTCGTCAGCCGAGAAGTGCCGTGTCCAGAAGGAGTCGCCGTTGGTCAGAACCATCTCGTACTCCAGCTCCAGCCCCCCGCCCTGGGCACAAATCCGGAGATTTCGGGGTTTTGGGGGGGTTTAGGTTTTGGGGTGATTTTTGGGATATTTTGGGATATTTTTGGCTATTCAGGGTGATTTTGGAGCGATTTGGGGTTTAGAGGGTGTTTCTGGGGTGATTTCAAGTTTTTAGGTGGTTTTGGGGTGGTTTTGGGATTTTAGAGTGTTTTGGGGTGATTTTGATGTTTTGGGGTGATTTTGGGTTTTTAGGGTGGTTTTGGGGTGTCTTTAGGTGATTTTGTGTTTTTAGGTTGACTTCGGGTGATTTTGGGATATTTTTGGGGAGGTTTTGGGTGATTTTGGGATAATTTTGGGGGATTTTGGGATATTTTGGGGTGATTTTGATGTTTTTGAGATGTTTTTGGGATGTTTTTGGGATGATTT
>JAREIS010002644.1:0-19137 GCA_030060385.1 Muscicapa striata striata | reverse complement strand
AAATCCTGATCATTTCAGCATTTTAGCTGTCAGATGCCCAGTCTCAGGCCCATTGCCCTGGACACGAACATTTTCCATTTTGTCTTTTAAAAAAAACCACACCCTCCCAGTTTCTTAATAGCAGTTTGGAGGAAGTCATTGTCTCTCCAAAAGTAGCCAGGATTCTATGTAGTGGCATTTTTAGTCTGGGAGAAATCCTGATCATTTCGGAATTTTAGCTGTCAGACGCCCAGTCTCAGGCCCATTGCCCGGGACACTAACATTTGCCATTTTGGCTCTGAAAAAACCTCACCCTCCCAGTTTCTTAATAGCAGTTTGGAGGAAGTCATTGTCTCTCCAGAAGTAGCCTGGATTCTAAGTGGTGGCATCTTTAGTCTAGGAGAAATCTTGATCATTTCGGAATTTTAGCTGTCAGACGCCCAGTCTCAGGCCCATTGCCCTGGGCACTAACATTTGCCATTTTGGCTCTGAAAAAAACCACACCCTCCCAGTTTCTTAATAGCAGTTTGGAGGAAGTCATTGTCTCTCCAAAAGCAGCCAGGATTCTATGTAGTGGCCTTTTTAGTCTGGGAGAAATCCTGATCATTTCGGAATTTTAGCTGTCAGACGCCCAGTCTCAGGCCCACGGCCCGGGACACGGACATTTGCAATTTTGGCTCTGAAAAAAACCACACCCTCCCAGTTTCTTAATAGCAGTTTGGAGGAAGTCATTGTCTCCCGAAAAGCAGCCAGGATTATATGTAGTGGCATTTTTAGTCTGGGAGAAATCCTGATCATTTCGGAATTTTAGCTGTCAGACGCCCAGACTCAGGCCCACTGCCCGGGACACGGACATTTGCAATTTACTCTCCGGAAAAACCACACCCTCCCAGTTTCTTAATAGCAGTTTGGAGGAAGTCATTGTCTCTCCAGAAATAGCCTGGATTCTAAGTGGTGGCATCTTTAGTCTGGGAGAAATCATGATCCTTTTGAAATTTTAGTTGTCAGACGCCCAGTCTCAGGCCACTCTCCCTGGCTACCAACATGGGCCATTTTCCATCTGAAAAAAACCACACCCTCCCAGTTTCTTAATACCAGTTTGGAGGTAGTGTTGGTCTCTCCAAAAGTAGCCAGGCTTCGAACTGCTGGCATCTTTAGTCTGCGAGTAAACATTAGGTTTGGAATTTTAGCAGGCCAAAGCCCAGTCTCAGGACCATGCCCCTGCATGCAAAGAAGGGCCTATTTCTCTGTGAAATAAAGATCACCTCACCACTATTGTAATATCCATTTAAAAGAGGCTTTTGGCACTCCGTGAACGGCCAGGGTTCTCAGTGGTGCCGTTTTTAGTCTGGGAGAAATCCTGATTCCTTCGGAATTTTAGTTGTCAGACGTCCTGTCTCAGGCCAAGGGCTCTGGATATGAACATTGGCAATTTTCCCTCTGAAAAACACCACACCCTCCCAGTATTTAATAGCAGTTTTGAGGAAGATATTGTCTCTCTAAAAGTAGCCAGGGTTCTCAGTGGTGGCATTTTTAGTCTGTGAGAAATCCTGATTCCTTCCGAATTTGAGGTTTCAGACACCCTGTCTGAGGGCTAGGTCACTGGATAAGAACATGTGCCATTTTCCCTCTGAAAAAAACCACACCCTCCCTGTTTCTTAATACCAGTTTGGAGGAAGACATTTTATCTGCAATAGTAGCCAAGGATCTCAGTGGTGTCATTTTTAGTCTGGGAGAAATCCTGATTCCTTCGGAATTTGAGGTTTCAGACGCCCAGTCTCAGGCCAAGGGCCCTGGATATGAACACTGGCAATTTTCCCTCTGTAAAAACCACACCCACCCAGTTTCTTAATACCATCTAGGAGGAAGATACAGTCTCTCCAGAAGTAGCCAGGGTTCTCTGTGGTGGCGTCTTTAGTCTAGGAGAAATCTTGATCAATTCGGAATTTTAGCTGTCAGACGCCCAGTCTCAGGCCCATTGCCCTGGACACTAACATTTGCCATTTTGGCTCTGAAAAAAACCACACCCTCCCAGTTTCTTAATAGCAGTTTGGAGGAAGTCATTGTCTCTCCAAAAGTAGCCAGGATTCTAATTGGTGGCATTTTTAGTCTGGGAGAAATCCTGATTCCTTCGGAATTTGAGGTTTCAGACGCCCAGTCTGAGGGCAATAGCCCTGGACACGAACGTAGGCCATTTTCCTGCTGAAAAACATGACACCCTCCACGTTTCTTAATACCATCTAGGAGGAAGATACAGTCTCTCCAGAAGTAGCCAGGATTCTCAGTGGTGGCGTCATTAGTCTGGGAGAAATCCTGATCATTTCGGAATTTTAGCTGTCAGACGCCCAGTCTCAGGCCCATTGCCCTGGACACTAACATTTGCCATTTTGGCTCTGAAAAAAACCACACCCTCCCAGTTTCTTAATAGCAGTTTGGAGGAAGTCATTGTCTCTCCAAAAGTAGCCAGGATTCTATGTAGTGGCATTTTTAGTCTGGGAGAAATCCTGATCATTTCGGAATTTTAACTCTCAGAAGCGCCGTCTCAGGCCCATTGCCCTAGACAGGAATATTTGCCATTTTGTCTCTGAAAAAAACCACACCCTTTCAGTTTCTTAATAGCAGTTTGGAGGAAGTCATTGTCTCTCCAAAAGCAGCCAGGATTCTATGTAGTGGCATTTTTAGTCTAGGAGAAATCCTGATCATTTCGGAATTTTAGCTGTCAGATGCCCAGTCTCAGGCCCACTGCCCTGGACACTAACATTTGCCATTTTGGCTCTGAAAAAAAACCACACCATCCCAGTTTCTAATTAGCAGTTTGGAGGAAGTCATTGTCTCTCGAAAAGCAGCCAGGATTCTAAGTGGTGGCATCTTTAGTCTGGGAGAAATCCTGATCCTTTTGAAATTTTATTTGTCAGACGCCCAGTCTCAGGCCACTTGCCCTGGCTACCAACATGGGCCATTTTCCATCTGAAAAAAACCACACCCTCCCAGTTTCTTAATACCAGTTTGGAGGTAGTGTTGGTCTCTCCAAAAGTAGCCAGGCTTCTAACTGCTGGCATCTTTAGTCTGCAAGTAAACATTAGGTTTGGAATTTTAGCAGGCCAAAGCCCAGTCTCAGGACCATGCCCCTGCATGCAAAGAAGGGCCTATTTCTCTGTGAAATAAAGATCACCTCACCACTATTGTAATATCCATTTAAAGGAGGCTTTTGGCACTCCGTGAACGGCCAGGGTTCTCAGTGGTGCCGTTTTTAGTCTGGGAGAAATCCTGATTCCTTCGGAATTTTAGTTGTCAGACGTCCTGTCTCAGGCCAAGGGCTCTGGATATGAACATTGGCAATTTTCCCTCTGAAAAACACCACACCCTCCCAGTATTTAATAGCAGTTTTGAGGAAGATATTGTCTCTCTAAAAGTAGCCAGGGTTCTCAGTGGTGGCATTTTTAGTCTGTGAGAAATCCTGATTCCTTCCGAATTTGAGGTTTCAGACACCCTGTCTGAGGGCTAGGTCACTGGATAAGAACATGTGCCATTTTCCCTCTGAAGAAAACCACACCCTCCCTGTTTCTTAATACCAGTTTGGAGGAAGACATTTTATATGCAATCATAGCAAAGGTTCTAAGGGGTGGCATCTTTAGTCTGGGAGAAATCCTGATCCTTTCGGAATTTTAGTTGTCAGACGCCCAGTCTCAGGCCCATTGCCCTGGTCACAAACTTAGGCCATTTTCCCGCTGAAAAACATCACACCCTCCCCGTTTCTTAATACCAGTTTGGGGGAAGACATTTTATCTGCAATAGTAGCCAAGGATCTCAGTGGTGGCATTTTTAGTCTGGGAGAAATCCTGATTCCTTCGGAATTTGAGGTTTCAGACGCCCAGTCTCAGGCCAAGGGCCCTGGATATGAACACTGGCAATTTTCCCTCTGTAAAAACCACACCCACCAAGTTTCTTAATACCATCTAGGAGGAAGATACAGTCTCTCCAGAAGTAGCCAGGGTTCTCTGCGGTGGCGTCTTTAGTCTAGGAGAAATCTTGATCAATTCGAAATTTTAGCTGTCAGACACCCAGTCCCAGGCCCATTGCCCTGGACACGGACATTTGCCATTTTCTCTCTGAAAAAAACCACACCGTCCCAGTTTCTTAATAGCAGTTTGGAGGATGTCATTGTCTCTCCAAAAGTAGCCAGGATTCTAATTGGTGGCATTTTTAGTCTGGGAGAAATCCTGATTCCTTCGGAATTTGAGGTTTCAGACACCCAGTCTGAGGCCAATAGCCCTGGACACGAACGTAGGCCATTTTCCTGCTGAAAAACATGACACCCTCCCAGTTTCTTAATACCATCTAGGAGGAAGATGCAGTCTCTCCAGAAGTAGCCAGGATTCTCAGTGGTGGCATCATTATTCTAGGAGAAATCCTGATCATTTCGGAATTTTAGCTGTCAGACGCCCAGTCTTAGGCCCATTGCCCTGGACACTAACATTTGCGATTTTGGCTCTGAAAAAAACCACACCCTCCCAGTTTCTTAATAGCAGTTTGGAGGAAGTCATTGTCTCTCCAAAAGTAGCCTGGATTCTATGTAGTGGCATTTTTAGTCTGTGAGAAATCCTGATCATTTCGGAATTTTAACTCTCAGAGGCGCCGTCTCAGGCCCATTGCCCTACCCAGGAATATTTGCCATTTTGGCTCTGAAAAAAACCACACCCTCCCAGTTTCTTAATAGCAGTTTGGAGGAAGTCATTGTCTCTCCAAAAGCAGCCAGGATTCTATGTAGTGGCATTTTTAGTCTGGGAGAAATCCTGATCATTTCGGAATTTTAGCTGTCAGACGCCCAGTCTCAGGCCCACTGCCCGGGACACGGACATTTTCCATCTTGGCTCTGAAAAAACCACACCCTCCCAGTTTCTTAATAGCAGTTTGGAGGAAGTAATTGTCTCTCCAAAAGTAGCCAGGATTCTATGTAGTGGCATTTTTAGTCTGGGAGAAATCCTGATCATTTCGGAATTTTAGCTGTCAGACGCCCAGTCTCAGGCCCACTGCCCGGGACACGGACATTTGCAATTTTCTCTCTGAAAAAACCACACCCTCCCAGTTTCTTAATAGCAGTTTGGAGGAAGTCATTGTCTCTCGAAAAGCAGCCACGATTCTAAGTGGTGGCATCTTTAGTCTGGGAGAAATCCTGATCCTTTTGAAATTTTAGTTGTCAGACGCCCAGTCTCAGGCCACTTGCCCTGGCTACCAGCATGGGCCATTTTGCTTCTGAAAAAAACCACACCCTCCCAGTTTCTTAATACCAGTTTGGAGGAAGTCATTGTCTCTCCAAAAGTAGCCAAGATTCTGTGTAGTGGCATTTTTAGTCTGGGAGAAATCCTGATCATTTTGGAATTTTAGCTGTCAGACGCCCAGTCTCAGGCCCACTGCCCGGGACACGGACATTTGCAATTTTCTCTCTGAAAAAGCCACACCCTCCCAGTTTCTTAATAGCAGTTTGGAGGAAGTCATTGTCTCTCCAGAAGTAGCCTGGATTCTAAGTGGTGGCATCTTTAGTCTAGGAGAAATCTTGATCATTTTGGAATTTTAGCTGTCAGACGCCCAGTCTCAGGCCCATTGCCCTGGACACTAACATTTGCCATTTTGGCTCTGAAAAAAAACCACACCATCCCAGTTTCTAATTAGCAGTTTGGAGGAAGTCATTGTCTCTCGAAAAGCAGCCAGGATTCTAAGTGGTGGCATCTTTAGTCTGGGAGAAATCCTGATCCTTTTGAAATTTTAGTTGTCAGACGCCCAGTCTCAGGCCACTTGCCCTGGCTACCAACATGGGCCATTTTCCATCTGAAAAAAACCACACCCTCCCAGTTTCTTAATACCAGTTTGGAGGTAGTGTTGGTCTCTCCAAAAGTAGCCAGGCTTCTAACTGCTGGCATCTTTAGTCTGCGAGTAAACATTAGGTTTGGAATTTTAGCAGGCCAAAGCCCAGTCTCAGGACCATGCCCCTGCATGCAAAGAAGGGCCTATTTCTCTGTGAAATAAAGATCACCTCACCACTATTGTAATATCCATTTAAAGGAGGCTTTTGGCACTCCGTGAACGGCCAGGGTTCTCAGTGGTGCCGTTTTTAGTCTGGGAGAAATCCTGATTCCTTCGGAATTTTAGTTGTCAGACGTCCTGTCTCAGGCCAAGGGCTCTGGATATGAACATTGGCAATTTTCCCTCTGAAAAACACCACACCCTCCCAGTATTTAATAGCAGTTTTGAGGAAGGTATTGTCTCTCTAAAAGTAGCCAGGGTTCTCAGTGGTGGCATTTTTAGTCTGTGAGAAATCCTGATTCCTTCCGAATTTGAGGTTTCAGACGCCCTGTCTGAGGGCTAGGTCACTGGATAAGAACATGTGCCATTTTCCCTCTGAAAAAAACCACACCCTCTCTGTTTCTTAATACCAGTTTGGAGGAAGACATTTTATATGCAATCATAGCCAAGGTTCTAAGGGGTGGCATCTTTAGTCTGGGAGAAATCCTGATCCTTTCGGAATTTTAGTTGTCAGACGCCCAGTCTCAGGCCCATTGCCCTGGTCACGAACATAGGCCATTTTCCCGCTGAAAAACACCACACCCTCCCCGTTTCTTAATACCAGTTTGGGGGAAGACATTTTATCTGCAATAGTAGCCAAGGATCTCAGTGGTGGCATTTTTAGTCTGGGAGAAATCCTGATTCCTTTGGAATTTGAGGTTTCAGACGCCCAGTCTCAGGCCAAGGGCCCTGGATATGAACACTGGCAATTTTCCCTCTGTAAAAACCACACCCACCCAGTTTCTTAATACCATCTAGGAGGAAGATACAGTCTCTCCAGAAGTAGCCAGGGTTCTCTGTGGTGGCGTCTTTAGTCGAGGAGAAATCTTGATCAATTCGGAATTTTAGCTGTCAGACGCCCAGTCTCAGGCCCATTGCCCTGGACACGGACATTTGCCATTTTCTCTCTGAAAAAAACCACACCCTCCCAGTTTCTTAATAGCAGTTTGGAGGAAGTCATTGTCTCTCCAAAAGTAGCCAGGATTCTAATTGGCGGCATTTTTAGTCTGGGAGAAATCCTGATTCCTTCGGAATTTGAGGTTTCAGACGCCCAGTCTGAGGGCAATAGCCCTGGACACGAACGTAGGCCATTTCCCTGCTGAAAAACATGACACCCTCCCAGTTTCTTAATATCATCTAGGAGGAAGATACAGTCTCTCCAGAAGTAGCCAGGATTCTCAGTGGTGGCGTCATTAGTCTAGGAGAAATCCTGATCATTTCAGCATTTTAGCTGTCAGATGCCCAGTCTCAGGCCCATTGCCCTGGACACGAACATTTTCCATTTTGTCTTTTAAAAAAAACCACACCCTCCCAGTTTCTTAATAGCAGTTTGGAGGAAGTCATTGTCTCTCCAAAAGTAGCCAGGATTCTATGTAGTGGCATTTTTAGTCTGGGAGAAATCCTGATCATTTCGGAATTTTAGCTGTCAGACGCCCAGTCTCAGGCCCATTGCCCGGGACACTAACATTTGCCATTTTGGCTCTGAAAAAACCTCACCCTCCCAGTTTCTTAATAGCAGTTTGGAGGAAGTCATTGTCTCTCCAGAAGTAGCCTGGATTCTAAGTGGTGGCATCTTTAGTCTAGGAGAAATCTTGATCATTTTTTAGTCTAGGAGAAATCCCTGATCATTTGCCATTTTGGCTCTGAAAAACCACACCCTTTTAGCAGTTTGTCAGTCTCTCCAAAAGCAGCCAGTCTCAGGCCCATTGCCCTGGTCTCAGGCCCACACACGGACATTTGCAATTTTGGCTCTGAAAAAAACCACACCCTCCCAGTTTCTTAATAGCAGTTTGGAGGAAGTCATTGTCTCTCCAAAAGCAGCCAGGATTCTATGTAGTGGCATTTTTAGTCTGGGAGAAATCCTGATCATTTCGAATTTTAGAGTTTGGAGGAAGTCATTGTCTCTCCAGAAATAGCCTGGATTCTAAGTGGTGGCATCTTTAGTCTGGGAGAAATCATGATCCTTTTGAAATTTTAGTTGTCAGACGCCCAGTCTCAGGCCACTCTCCCTGGCTACCAACATGGGCCATTTTCCATCTGAAAAAAACCACACCCTCCCAGTTTCTTAATACCAGTTTGGAGGTAGTGTTGGTCTCTCCAAAAGTAGCCAGGCTTCGAACTGCTGGCATCTTTAGTCTGCGAGTAAACATTAGGTTTGGAATTTTAGCAGGCCAAAGCCCAGTCTCAGGACCATGCCCCTGCATGCAAAGAAGGGCCTATTTCTCTGTGAAATAAAGATCACCTCACCACTATTGTAATATCCATTTAAAAGAGGCTTTTGGCACTCCGTGAACGGCCAGGGTTCTCAGTGGTGCCGTTTTTAGTCTGGGAGAAATCCTGATTCCTTCGGAATTTTAGTTGTCAGACGTCCTGTCTCAGGCCAAGGGCTCTGGATATGAACATTGGCAATTTTCCTCTGAAAAACACACCACACCCTCCCAGTATTTAATAGCAGTTTTGAGGAAGATATTGTCTCTCTAAAAGTAGCCAGGGTTCTCAGTGGTGGCATTTTTAGTCTGTGAGAAATCCTGATTCCTTCCGAATTTGAGGTTTCAGACACCCTGTCTGAGGGCTAGGTCACTGGATAAGAACATGTGCCATTTTCCCTCTGAAAAAAACCACACCCTCCCTGTTTCTTAATACCAGTTTGGAGGAAGACATTTTATCTGCAATAGTAGCCAAGGATCTCAGTGGTGTCATTTTTAGTCTGGGAGAAATCCTGATTCCTTCGAATTTGAGGTTTCAGACGCCCAGTCTCAGGCCAAGGGCCCTGGATATGAACACTGGCAATTTTCCCTCTGTAAAAACCACACCCACCCAGTTTCTTAATACCATCTAGGAGGAAGATACAGTCTCTCCAGAAGTAGCCAGGGTTCTCTGTGGTGGCGTCTTTAGTCTAGGAGAAATCTTGATCAATTCGGAATTTTAGCTGTCAGACGCCCAGTCTCAGGCCCATTGCCCTGGACACTAACATTTGCCATTTTGGCTCTGAAAAAAACCACACCCTCCCAGTTTCTTAATAGCAGTTTGGAGGAAGTCATTGTCTCTCCAAAAGTAGCCAGGATTCTAATTGGTGGCATTTTTAGTCTGGGAGAAATCCTGATTCCTTCGGAATTTGAGGTTTCAGACGCCCAGTCTGAGGGCAATAGCCCTGGACACGAACGTAGGCCATTTTCCTGCTGAAAAACATGACACTCTCCACGTTTCTTAATACCATCTAGGAGGAAGATACAGTCTCTCCAGAAGTAGCCAGGATTCTCAGTGGTGGCGTCATTAGTCTGGGAGAAATCCTGATCATTTCGAATTTTAGCTGTCAGACGCCCAGTCTCAGGCCCATTGCCCTGGACACTAACATTTGCCATTTTGGCTCTGAAAAACCACACCCTCCCAGTTTCTTAATAGCAGTTTGGAGGAAGTCATTGTCTCTCCAAAAGTAGCCAGGATTCTATGTAGTGGCATTTTTAGTCTGGGAGAAATCCTGATCATTTCGAATTTTTAACTCTCAGAAGCGCCGTCTCAGGCCCATTGCCCTAGACAGGAATATTTGCCATTTTGTCTCTGAAAAAACCACACCCTTTCAGTTTCTTAATAGCAGTTTGGAGGAAGTCATTGTCTCTCCAAAAGCAGCCAGGATTCTATGTAGTGGCATTTTTAGTCTAGGAGAAATCCTGATCATTTCGGAATTTTAGCTGTCAGATGCCCAGTCTCAGGCCCACTGCCCTGGACACTAACATTTGCCATTTTGGCTCTGAAAAAAAACCACACCATCCCAGTTTCTAATTAGCAGTTTGGAGGAAGTCATTGTCTCTCGAAAAGCAGCCAGGATTCTAAGTGGTGGCATCTTTAGTCTGGGAGAAATCCTGATCCTTTTGAAATTTTATTTGTCAGACGCCCAGTCTCAGGCCACTTGCCCTGGCTACCAACATGGGCCATTTTCCATCTGAAAAAAACCACACCCTCCCAGTTTCTTAATACCAGTTTGGAGGTAGTGTTGGTCTCTCCAAAAGTAGCCAGGCTTCTAACTGCTGGCATCTTTAGTCTGCAAGTAAACATTAGGTTTGGAATTTTAGCAGGCCAAAGCCCAGTCTCAGGACCATGCCCCTGCATGCAAAGAAGGGCCTATTTCTCTGTGAAATAAAGATCACCTCACCACTATTGTAATATCCATTTAAAGGAGGCTTTTGGCACTCCGTGAACGGCCAGGGTTCTCAGTGGTGCCGTTTTTAGTCTGGGAGAAATCCTGATTCCTTCGGAATTTTAGTTGTCAGGCTAGGTCAGGTCACTGGATAAGAACATGTGCCATTTTCCCTCTGAAGAAAACCACACCCTCCCTGTTTCTTAATACCAGTTTGGAGGAAGACATTTTATATGCAATCATAGCCAAGGTTCTAAGGGTGGCATCTTTAGTCTGGGAGAAATCCTGATCCTTTCGGAATTTTAGTTGTCAGACGCCCAGTCTCAGGCCCATTGCCCTGGTCACAAACTTAGGCCATTTTCCCGCTGAAAAACATCACACCCCCCCGTTTCTTAATACCAGTTTGGGGAAGACATTTTATCTGCAATAGTAGCCAAGGATCTCAGTGGTGGCATTTTAGTCTGGGAGAAATCCTGATTCCTTCGGAATTTGAGGTTTCAGACGCCCAGTCTCAGGCCAAGGGCCCTGGATATGAACACTGGCAATTTTCCCTCTGTAAAACCACACCCACCCTGTTTCTTAATACCATCTAGGAGGAAGATACAGTCTCTCCAGAAGTAGCCAGGGTTCTCAGTGGTGGCGTCTTTAGTCTAGGAGAAATCTTGATCAATTCGAAGAAATCCTGATCATTTCGGAATTTTAGCTGTCAGACGCCCAGTCTCAGGCCCATTGCCCTGGACACTAACATTTGCCATTTTGGCTCTGAAAAAAACACCCTCCCAGTTTCTTAATAGCAGTTTGGAGGAAGTCATTGTCTCTCCAAAAGCAGCCAGGATTCTATGTAGTGGCATTTTTAGTCTGGGAGAAATCCTGATCATTTCGGATTTTAGCTGTCAGAAACGCCAGTCTCAGGCCCATTGCCCTGACACGAACATTTGCCATTTTGGCTCTGAAAAAAACCACACCCTCCCAGTTTCTTAATAGCAGTTTGAGGAAGTCATTGTCTCTCCAAAAGTAGCCAGGATTCTATGTAGTGGCATTTTTAGTCTGGGAGAAATCCTGATCATTTCGGAATTTTAGCTGTCAGACGCCCAGTCTCAGGCCCATTGCCCTGGACACGGACATTTGCCATTTTGGCTCTGAAAAAAACCACACCCTCCCAGTTTCTTAATAGCAGTTTGGAGGAAGTCATTGTCTCTCCAAAAGCAGCCAGGATTCTAAGTGGTGGCATCTTTAGTCTGGGAGAAATCCTGATCCTTTTGAAATTTTAGTTGTCAGACGCCCAGTCTCAGGCCACTTGCCCTGGCTACCAACATGGGCCATTTTCCATCTGAAAAACCACACCTCCCAGTTTCTTAATACCAGTTTGGAGGTAGTGTTGGTCTCTCCAAAAGTAGCCAGGCTTCTAACTGCTGGCATCTTTAGTCTGCGTAAACATTAGGTTTGGAATTTTAGCAGGCCAAAGCCCAGTCTCAGGACCATGCCCCTGCATGCAAAGAAGGGCCTATTTCTCTGTGAAATAAAGATCACTTCACCACTATTGTAATATCCATTTAAAGGAGGCTTTTGGCACTCCGTGAACGGCCAGGGTTCTCAGTGGTGCCGTTTTTAGTCTGGGAGAAATCCTGATTCCTTCGAATTTTAGTTGTCAGACGCCCAGTCTCAGGCCAAGGGCTCTGGATATGAACATTGGCAATTTTCCCTCTGAAAAACACCACACCCTCCCAGTATTTAATAGCAGTTTTGAGGAAGATATTGTCTCTCTAAAAGTAGCCAGGGTTCTCAGTGGTGGCATTTTTAGTCTGTGAGAAATCCTGATTCCTTCCGAATTTGAGGTTTCAGACGCCCTGTCTGAGGGCTAGGTCACTGGATAAGAACATGTGCCATTTTCCCTCTGAAAAAACCACACCCTCCCTGTTTCTTAATACCAGTTTGGAGGAAGACATTTTATATGCAATCGTAGCCAAGGTTCTAAGGGGTGGCATCTTTAGTCTGGGAGAAATCCTGATCCTTTCGGAATTTTAGTTGTCAGACGCCCAGTCTCAGGCCCATTGCCCTGGTCACGAACATAGGCCATTTTCCCGCTGAAAACACCACACCCTCCCCGTTTCTTAATACCAGTTTGGGGGAGACATTTTATCTGCAATAGTAGCCAAGGATCTCAGTGGTGGCATTTTTAGTCTGGGAGAAATCCTGATTCCTTCGGAATTTGAGGTTTCAGACGCCCAGTCTCAGGCCAAGGGCCCTGGATATGAACACTGGCAATTTTCCTCTGTAAAACCACACCCACCCAGTTTCTTAATACCATCTAGGAGGAAGATACAGTCTCTCCAGAAGTAGCCAGGGTTCTCAGTGGTGGCGTCATTAGTCTAGGAGAAATCCTGATCATTTCGAATTTTAGCTGTCAGACGCCCAGTCTCAGGCCCATTGCCCTGGACACTAACATTTGCCATTTTGGCTCTGAAAAACCACACCCTCCCAGTTTCTTAATAGCAGTTTGGAGGAAGTCATTGTCTCTCCAAAAGCAGCCAGGATTCTATGTAGTGGCATTTTTAGTCTGGGAGAAATCCTGATCATTTCGGAATTTTAACTGTCAGAAACGCCCAGTCTCAGGCCCATTGCCCTGGACACGAACATTTGCCATTTTGGCTCTGAAAAACCACACCCTCCCAGTTTCTTAATAGCAGTTTGGAGGAAGTCATTGTCTCTCCAAAAGCAGCCAGGATTCTATGTAGTGGCATTTTTAGTCTGGGAGAAATCCTGATCATTTCGGAATTTTAGCTGTCAGACGCCCAGTCTCAGGCCCATTGCCCTGGACACGGACATTTGCCATTTTGGCTCTGAAAAAAAACCACACCCTCCCAGTTTCTTAATAGCAGTTTGGAGGAAGTCATTGTCTCTCCAGAAGCAGCCTGGATTCTAAGTGGTGGCATCTTTAGTCTGGGAGAAATCCTGATCCTTTTGAAATTTTAGTTGTCAGACGCCCAGTCTCAGGCCACTTGCCCTGGCTACCAACATGGGCCATTTTCCATCTGAAAAAAACCACACCCTCCCAGTTTCTTAATACCAGTTTGGAGGTAGTGTTGGTCTCTCCAAAAGTAGCCAGGCTTCTAACTGCTGGCATCTTTAGTCTGCAAGTAAACATTAGGTTTGGAATTTTAGCAGGCCAAAGCCCAGTCTCAGGACCATGCCCCTGCATGCAAAGAAGGGCCTATTTCTCTGTGAAATAAAGATCACCTCACCACTATTGTAATATCCATTTAAAGGAGGCTTTTGGCACTCCGTGAACGGCCAGGGTTCTCAGTGGTGCCGTTTTTAGTCTGGGAGAAATCCTGATTCCTTCGGAATTTTAGTTGTCAGACGTCCTGTCTCAGGCCAAGGGCTCTGGATATGAACATTGGCAATTTTCCCTCTGAAAAACACCACACCCTCCCAGTATTTAATAGCAGTTTTGAGGAAGATATTGTCTCTCTAAAAGTAGCCAGGGTTCTCAGTGGTGGCATTTTTAGTCTGTGAGAAATCCTGATTCCTTCCGAATTTGAGGTTTCAGACGCCCTGTCTGAGGGCTAGGTCACTGGATAAGAACATGTGCCATTTTCCCTCTGAAAAAACCACACCCTCCCTGTTTCTTAATACCAGTTTGGAGGAAGACATTTTATATGCAATCGTAGCCAAGGTTCTAAGGGGTGGCATCTTTAGTCTGGGAGAAATCCTGATCCTTTCGGAATTTTAGTTGTCAGACGCCCAGTCTCAGGCCCATTGCCCTGGTCACGAACATAGGCCATTTTCCCGCTGAAAAACATCACACCCTCCCCGTTTCTTAATACCAGTTTGGGGGAAGACATTTTATCTGCAATAGTAGCCAAGGATCTCAGTGGTGGCATTTTTAGTCTGGGAGAAATCCTGATTCCTTCGGAATTTGAGGTTTCAGACGCCCAGTCTCAGGCCAAGGGCCCTGGATATGAACACTGGCAATTTTCCCTCTGTAAAAACCACACCCACCCAGTTTCTTAATACCATCTAGGAGGAAGATACAGTCTCTCCAGAAGTAGCCAGGGTTCTTTGTGGTGGCGTCTTTAGTCTAGGAGAAATCTTGATCAATTCGGAATTTTAGCTGTCAGATGCCCAGTCTCAGGCCCATTGCCCTGGACACTAACATTTGCCATTTTCTCTCTGAAAAAAACCACACCGTCCCAGTTTCTTAATAGCAGTTTGGAGGATGTCATTGTCTCTCCAAAAGTAGCCAGGATTCTAATTGGTGGCACTTTTAGTCTGGGAGAAATCGTGATTCCTTCAGAATTTGAGCTGTCAGACGCCCAGTCTGAGGGCAATAGCCCTGGACACGAACGTAGGCCATTTTCCTGCTGAAAAACATGACACCCTCCCAGTTTCTTAATACCAGTTTGGAGGAAGACATTTTGTATGCCATCGTGGAGAAGGTTTTAAGGGCTGGCATCTTTAGTCTGGGAGAAATCCTGATCCTTTTGGAATTTTAGTTGTCAGACGCCCAGTCTCAGGCCCGTAGCCCTGGACACGAACGTAGGCCATTTTCCTGCTGAAAAACATGACGCCCTCCACGTTTCTTAATACCATCTAGGAGGAAGATACTGTCTCTCCAGAAGTAGCCAGGATTCCCAGTGGTGGCGTCATTAGTCTAGGAGAAATCCTGATTCCTTCAGAATTTGAGGTTTCAGACGCCCAGTCTCAGGCCCATTGCCCTGGACACTAACATTTGCCATTTTGGCTCTGAAAAAAACCACACCCTCCCAGTTTCTTAATAGCAGTTTGGAGGAAGTCATTGTCTCTCCAAAAGTAGCCAGGATTGTATGTAGTGGCATTTTTAATCTGGGAGAAATCCTGATCATTTCGGAATTTTAGCTCTCAGATGCCCAGTCTCAGGCCCACTTCCCGGGACACGGACATTTGCAATTTTCTCTCTGAAAAAAACCACACCCTCCCAGTTTCTTAATAGCAGTTTGGAGGAAGTCATTGTCTCTCCAGAAGTAGCCTGGATTCTAAGTGGTGGCATCTTTAGTCTAGGAGAAATCTTGATCATTTCGGAATTTTAGCTGTCAGACGCCCAGTCTCAGGCCCATTGCCCTGGACACTAACATTTGCCATTTTGGCTCTGAAAAAAACCACACCCTCCCAGTTTCTTAATAGCAGTTTGGAGGAAGTCATTGTCTCTCCAAAAGCAGCCAGGATTCTAAGTGGTGGCATTTTTAGTCTTGGAGAAATCCTGATCCTTTTGAAATTTTAGTTGTCAGACGCCCAGTCTCAGGCCACTTGCCCTGGCTACCAACATGGGCCATTTTCCATCTGAAAAAAACCACACCCTCCCAGTTTCTTAATACCAGTTTGGAGGTAGTGTTGGTCTCTCCAAAAGTAGCCAGGCTTCTAACTGCTGGCATCTTTAGTCTGCGAGTAAACATTAGGTTTGGAATTTTAGCAGGCCAAAGCCCAGTCTCAGGACCATGCCCCTGCATGCAAAGAAGGGCCTATTTCTCTGTGAAATAAAGATCACCTCACCACTATTGTAATATCCATTTAAAAGAGGCTTTTGGCACTCCGTGAAAGGCCAGGGTTCTCAGTGGTGCCGTTTTTAGTCTGGGAGAAATCCTGATTCCTTCGGAATTTTAGTTGTCAGACGTCCTGTCTCAGGCCAAGGGCTCTGGATATGAATATCGGAAGTTTTCCCTCTGAAAAACACCACACCCTCCCAGTATTTAATAGCAGTTTTGAGGAAGATATTGTCTCTCTAAAAGTAGCCAGGGTTCTCAGTGGTGGCATTTTTAGTCTGTGAGAAATCCTGATTCCTTCCGAATTTGAGGTTTCAGACGCCCTGTCTGAGGGCTAGGTCACTGGATAAGAACATGTGCCATTTTCCTCTGAAAAACCACACCCTCCTGTTTCTTAATACCAGTTTGGAGGAAGACATTTTATATGCAATCATAGCAAAGGTTCTAAGGGGTGCATCTTAAGTCTGGGAGAAACCCTGATCCTTTCGGAATTTTAGTTGTCAGACGCCCAGTCTCAGGCCCATTGCCCGTGACACGGACATTTGCAATTTTCTCTGTGAAAAACCACACCCTCCCAGTTTCTTAATAGCAGTTTGAGGAAGTCATTGTCTCTCCAGAAGTAGCCTGGATTCTATGTGGTGGCATCTTTAGTCTAGGAGAAATCCTGATCATTTCGGAATTTTAGCTGTCAGACGCCCAGTCTCAGGCCCATTGCCCTGGACACTAACATTTGCCATTTTGGCTCTGAAAAAAAACCACACCCTCCCAGTTTCTTAATAGCAGTTTGGAGGAAGTGATTGTCTCTCGAAAAGCAGCCAGGATTCTAAGTGGTGGCATCTTTAGTCTGGGAGAAATCCTGATCCTTTTGAAATTTTAGTTGTCAGACGCCCAGTCTCAGGCCACTTGCCCTGGCTACCAACATGGGCCATTTTCCATCTGAAAAAAACCACACCCTCCCAGTTTCTTAATACCAGTTTGGAGGTAGTGTTGGTCTCTCCAAAAGTAGCCAGGCTTCTTACTGCTGGCATCTTTAGTCTGCGAGTAAACATTAGGTTTGGAATTTTAGCAGGCCAAAGCCCAGTCTCAGGACCATGCCCCTGCATGCAAAGAAGGGCCTATTTCTCTGCGAAATAAAGATCACCTCACCACTATTGTAATATCCATTTAAAGGAGGCTTTTGGCACTCCGTGAACGGCCAGGGTTCTCAGTGGTGCCGTTTTTAGTCTGGGAGAAATCCTGATTCCTTCGGAATTTTAGTTGTCAGACGCCCAGTCTCAGGCCCATTGCCCTGGTCACGAACTTAGGCCATTTTCCCGCTGAAAAACACCACACCCTCCCCGTTTCTTAATACCAGTTTGGGGAAGACATTTTATCTGCAATAGTAGCCAAGGATCTCAGTGGTGGCATTTTTAGTCTGGGAGAAATCCTGATTCCTTCGGAATTTGAGGTTTCAGACGCCCAGTCTCAGGCCAAGGGCCCTGGATATGAACACTGGCAATTTTCCCTCTGTAAAAACCACACCTATCCAGTTTCTTAATACCATCTAGGAGGAAGATACAGTCTCTCCAGAAGTAGCCAGGGTTCTCTGTGGTGGCGTCTTTAGTCTAGGAGAAATCTTGATCAATTCGGAATTTTAGCTGTCAGACACCCAGTCTCAGGCCCATTGCCCTGGACACGGACATTTGCCATTTTCTCTCTGAAAAAAACCACACCGTCCCAGTTTCTTAATAGCAGTTTGGAGGATGTCACTGTCTCTCTAAAAGTTGCCAGGATTCTAATTGGTGGCAATTTTAGTCTGGGAGAAATCCTGATTCCTTCGGAATTTGAGGTTTCAGACGCCCAGTCTGAGGCCAAAGTCCCTGGATAAGAACATGTGCCATTTTCCCTCTGAAAAAAACCAGCCCTGGACACGAACGTTTGCCATTTTCCTGCTGAAAAACATGACACCCTCCCAGTTTCTTAATACCATCTAGGAGGAAGATACAGTCTCTCCAGAAGTAGCCAGGTTCTCAGTGGTGGCGTCATTAGTCTAGGAGAAATCCTGATCATTTCGGAATTTTAGCTGTCAGACGCCCAGTCTCAGGCCCATTGCCCTGGACACTAACATTTGCCATTTGGCTCTGAAAAAAACCACACCCTCCCAGTTTCTTAATAGCAGTTTGGAGGAAGTCATTGTCTCTCCAAAAGTAGCCAGGATTCTATGTAGTGGCATTTTTAGTCTGGGAGAAATCCTGATCATTTCGGAATTTTAACTCTCAGAAGCGCCGTCTCAGGCCCATTGCCCTAGACAGGAATATTTGCCATTTTGGCTCTGAAAAACCACCACACCTCCCAGTTTCTTAATAGCAGTTTGGAGGAAGTCATTGTCTCTCCAAAAGTAGCCAGGATTCTATGTAGTGGCATTTTTAGTCTGGGAGAAATCCTGATCATTTCGGAATTTTAACTCTCAGAAACGCCGTCTCAGGCCCATTGCCCTGGACACGAACATTTGCCATTTTGGCTCTGAAAACCACACCCTCCCAGTTTCTTAATAGCAGTTTGGAGGAAGTCATTGTCTCTCCAAAAGCAGCCAGGATTCTATGTAGTGGCATTTTTAGTCTGGGAGAAATCCTGATCATTTCGGAATTTTAGCTGTCAGACGCCCAGTCTCAGGCCCATTGCCCTGGACACTAACATTTGCCATTTTGGCTCTGAAAAAAACCACACCCTCCCAGTTTCTTAATAGCAGTTTGGAGGAAGTCATTGTCTCTCGAAAAGCAGCCAGGATTCTAAGTGGTGGCATCTTTAGTCTGGGAGAAATCCTGATCCTTTTGAAATTTTAGTTGTCAGACGCCCAGTCTCAGGCCACTTGCCCTGGCTACCAACATGGGCCATTTTCCATCTGAAAAAAACCACACCCTCCCAGTTTCTTAATACCAGTTTGGAGGTAGTGTTGGTCTCTCCAAAAATAGCCAGGCTTCTAACTGCTGGCATCTTTAGTCTGCGAGTAAACATTAGGTTTGGAATTTTAGCAGGCCAAAGCCCAGTCTCAGGACCATGCCCCTGCATGCAAAGAAGGGCCTATTTCTCTGTGAAATAAAGATCACCTCACCACTATTGTAATATCCATTTAAAGGAGGCTTTTGGCACTCCGTGAACGGCCAGGGTTCTCAGTGGTGCCGTTTTTAGTCTGGGAGAAATCCTGATTCCTTCGGAATTTTAGTTGTCAGACGCCCAGTCTCAGGCCAAGGGCTCTGGATATGAACATTGGCAATTTTCCCTCTGAAAAACACCACACCCTCCCAGTATTTAATAGCAGTTTTGAGGAAGATATTGTCTCTCTAAAAGTAGCCAGGGTTCTCAGTGGTGGCATTTTTAGTCTGTGAGAAATCCTGATTCCTTCCGAATGTGAGGTTTCAGACGCCCAGTCTGAGGGCTAGGTCACTGGATAAGAACATGTGCCAT